>PVJH01003046.1:26083-151846 GCA_004026705.1 Nesogale talazaci | reverse complement strand
GAAGCTTTCCCAACATTTTCAACTCAGCCCATAAAGTACGGGGAAGTGACTCCACAAGTTTCAGCTAAACACACACTTCTCGGCAAATCAGAGAATAAAAGGATCATTTTTAATCCTGAGACATTTTCAGGTCATGTAAAAATTGTTTGTCAAATATAATTGTTCTCTGTCCCTTTTTAAACATCATGATGTTTGGCTTTGAAATGTATTTGACTATAGTAAAATTGACAGTACACAGCAATTTATATGGAGATTCCAAAATGGTGAGTACAAAGACCCAGAACCTCAAAGAAAGCCTGTAAAATATAATTATAAACTGAAATAGAAAATGTCCTCACTTTCTGCAGACTACCTACAAACATTACTAGTAGAAATATAAAATGTTGTAAACACTCTAATAGTTACTTCTGGGAATTTATTTCTAAACCCTTTATTCCCATTTGGGAAGAAATCATTTCTCTTCATGCATAAATTATTGATATAATAAAATAATATTTTATTGTGTGCTATTTATGTATATGTTCTGTGCTAAACTAAGTACACATATATGCAGTGCACATAACATACACATTATATTACATGTAAATTATAAATAAAAGTGTATATACAACTTAAACTATCACCAGCTTGTCATTTTGTCCTAGTTTTCATATTTCTGTGGTGCTTAAATTTCGCCCATGGTAGTTGACAAATTTCTGTGGCACTGAGGGGCTAAGAAGAAAGGTCTGGCAAGCTATGCCTAAAAATTAGCCATGAGAGTTTTATGGATCACAGTGAAACCTTTTTTATTCACTTGGTTTGGATGCATCATCCTAAGGGACATATTCAATCCTACTGAAGGAGTCATATAAGGTAAAAGGAAGTGTCAGGGGGACCTTCCGTGTGCGCGATTGACAATGTGGCGGAGGAGACAGGAGGACAAGCCACTGGCTAATACACTGTTCCATTGCACATAGGTAACGGTGAGTTAGAACGCCCCCTGTTCCTCTCTATACACTCATAAAAATGCATCCATCTATACAATTTAAAACTCAGAATACAAAGAGTGTGAAGTGTATAACTTATCCATATCTATATGAGGAATCAAAGTACAGTAATAATAAGCTATTCAAAGTGGAATACTTAGAAAATGGTAGATCTTGATTAGATACAAAGTTAGTCCTTTGAAGTTTAAGTCCTAACACTTTTTACCATTTACCTTGAGGAAAAAAAAATCCTAAAGATTATTCCTTAGAGAGATATATGGATTAAAGATAAAGTTGAGAATATGAAGCCTTTGAGTTGCTCTCCTGTGAAATGTCCTAGCAGGTATCCTTTTTTTGTTCTTTCCTGCTAATTGTGGCCCAATCCAAAGGTGATTATGCAGAAAGATAAATAAGGTAAATAAACTCTTAGAACTAACTACCACATGAAACTGCATAAGAGACTAAATCAGAGGTTAATTATCTCTCTTAGGAAAAGAGCAGGATCCCAGAAAATTTTGTGTTACCCTAATGTACCATAGATTAAGCTCCTGCCTGCTAAATTTTCCAAGATATTCCCCACCCAAAGATGAACTAAATGAAATACCAGAGGAAACAAAAATAGAATCATGGCTTACCATTATTTTAAATACAAAGATTTACTTTGCAAGCTATGTATTTAATCATCTCCCATTGAAGAATGCAAAGTTTCCAAATGCTGCGATGGGAGTTGTGTTAAAAGAATTCCAAACGTGTCCTCATTTCAACCCATGCCATAAATTCTCCATTATTCATCATCTTCACTGTAAGGCGTTTTGCTCTCATTCATTTGATCATCAGCTTGATGATGCTTATCACTCAAAAGTCAATCATCCCTCAGCCATTGTTCATGTCAGAAGACTTAAAATCTCTAACAGCTGGCCAAAAGGAGAATTATCTAAGAGATCTGGAAAATGAAGCCTGAGCAGCAAAGCATTTGAAAATTTATTAACAGTTTGAAAATTCATGGTGTGAAATTATCCCCTGTAGTAACCAATCTAGGATAAATAATTTGTCATAATAAAGGATTATAATTATAAAATTCTGCAAATACTTTTATACATAGATATAAAATTGTAGGCAAACTCGAGAAAAGTGCATCATGGTAGGGCATCAAGGTGCTATTTCCCCTCCTTGATTTGAGAAGGAGACGTGATGTCATAGTCATTAAGCATTGAGCTACTAGCCCCCAGATGAGCAGTTGCAAACATCAGTCAGCTAAAGGGAGAAAGACAAAGACATGGCTTTCTGCTCCCACAAAGAGTCGCAGTATCTGAAACTCACAGGGGTGATCCTACCTGGTCTCTTAGGTCGCTAAGAGTCAGACTTGACTTGATGGCAGGGAGTTCTTTCATTCAAGAAAACAGGGCCACACGATTGCTCAGGGCAATTAGAAAATCTTCTGGAAAATCCTCATCTTATTAGCAATATTTTATTTCGTTTTAAGATCTGCCCTGAGATTAGTTCCAATTGAGAACTTATTACTGCCACAGCAACAAAGACATCTAACTAACTGAGTAAAACAAATCGCTCATAAAGCATTGGTGAGAACATAAAATGAAACAGTCATTCTGGAAAAGAACACTACAGTGCCTTGCAAAATTAAGTATGTGCTTACCTCCCTATTCAAAGTTTGCACATGGGAAATTATCTGAAAGACACAGAAAGAGGGTGGGGGAGGGAGGGGCAAAAAAGGAGCTGATAGAAAGGGCTCAAGTAGAAAGAAAGTGTTTTGACAATGATAATGGCAAATGTGCTTGATACAATTGGTGTATGAATTGTTATAAGAGTTTAAGAGCCCCCAATAAAATGATTTATTTTTAAGAAACAAAAAATTATAATCATATGAAAACATATATAAGAATTTATTTAAAGCACAATAATAGGAGTACAATAACTGAAAATAAAATAAATGCTCCACAGTGGATAAAAAGCTAAACACACTGATACATGCATGTGCACGTGCGCGCACACACACTGTGTGGGAGCTTCAAAAGGTCAGATGAAATTTTTCACTATCTTTTTAATTTCCTAATTCCATGAATTTTTGAAGCCCCTCTTATTTGTATATATATAGAGAGAGAGAGAGAGAAAGGAAATGCAATTATTCCTTGTCAAGGATTAGGAAGATGAAGAAAGAAAGGCAAGTGACTGTGCCTAAAAAAGGGGGAGAAGAGCGAGCCTCATGATGAAATCACTTTGTATGAACACAGAAATAATCAGTACTAAGATCCCAGTTAATACATTCACAGGTTTATTCCAAATTAAACCTGTTTAAATGTCTTGGTGATCAATAGATGGTTGCGGACAAATTCTCTCAGTAGTATGCTTGTAGGATGTCTTAAAATAAAAAGGATACATTCATATTACAGAAAAACAGGTCAGATGTCAGGCATAATAATAAATTCCAAGAAAGCTAAAATGAACATCTTCCCAAATTACTAGTTGATGCTTTGCTACATGTTTGCAAAAATGCTACTTCACACACAAAACAAAAACAAAACAGTTTTCTTGGATGGAACAACTGCTTAAAGAAAGGTGAGGAACGTCTCATAGCTGATACCTAAAAGGGAAGATCACTATCCTCAAAAATTGTAAAACGAATCCTGGGGTCCAGAAAGTAGTGCTAGAAGATTGCAAATGTACCAGTCATTTAATTAGACATGATCAATTTTAGGCAAACATCTTGAATGCCAAAAGCTTGAGGGTTACCAAAAAGTATGCTCAAAGATCACGGACTTCAGCTTTTCATCATGTTGTTTAGCTCTTTGATCTTTCAAACAAGATTAAACCTCATAGAGATACTTTTTTTTTCAATTTTATTGGGGGCTCTTTCAGCTACTACAACATTCAGTACATCATTTGTATCAAGCACATTTGCACACATATTTCCACATACATTTCTCAATATTTTCCACTTGAACCCTTGATACAAGCTCCTCTTTAAAAAAAAAAACTCCCCTTTCCCCTCACCCCCTTTTTAAAAAAATTAATCATTTTATTGGGGGGCCCCTACAACTCCCATCACAATCCCTAGCAACATCAGTTGTATTCAGGCCACTTTTACACACCCATTGCCATCATCACTCTCAAAACATTCTCCCTCCCTCCAGGGCCCCATTATCAGCTCCCTATAAAACTTAGGATAGATGATCCATCAAGACTAGTGATGGGAGTGGTAATACCAGGAAGGTGGAGGGATGGAGGAATAGAAAGGGAGAGCCAACTTCAGGGATCTACACGTAGCCTCCTCTCTGGGGCACGGACAACAGGGAAGTGAGTGTTGGGACACATTGTGCAGTGTACCTGATGAAAAATTAATTTGTAAATTACTAAGGGTTCAAGGGGAAGGGGGGGAGGAAGGGTAATATAGAGATACTTTTATAGAATGAATTGTGACTGGGGACAACTCATTAATATACTGACACAATCACATATCAAGGTTCTATCAAAACAATTCCTTCTAAAGGGGCTTCCAAAGCCAGTTAAAATTGAGGAATGGAGGTCAGCTCAGAAGGTCATGTCTTTGGTCCGGTGCCATTGAGTTGGTTCTTAACGATAGCAACCCTATTCACTATAGAACGCACTTCCGCTCCATCCTGTACCATCCTCACATCTGGCCCTGTGTCTGAGCCCATTGACGAAGCCCCTGTATGAATCCAGCTTGTTGAAGGTCTCGAGCAAGCATGATGTCCTTCTCTAGGGACTTGTCTCTCCTGAAAATGTGTCCAGAGTATATCAGATGCAGTGTGGCCATCCTTGACTAAGGAGTACGCTGGCCTTACTTCTCCCAATACAGATCTAGCTGTCCATTTTTCAACCCATGGCACTTTCAATATTCTTAGCCAGCATCACAATTCAATTGCATCCATTCTTCTACAGCCTTCCTTATTCAATGTCCAAATTTTCACATGCATATGACGCTGTAGCCTAAAGAATGCTGTGGCTTGGGCCATGTGCACGTTGATCCTCAAAGAATATCCTTGCTCCTCAATACTCTAAAGAAGTCGTGTGCAGCAGATTTATGCAATGCAATACACCTGGATCTAAGCAAGACAAAAAGCTTGACAACTTCAAATTTCTCTTTATTGACCCTAATGTCTTCCATATACCCGGGCTGCAATCCGTGATTTCTAGCAGAAAGTATTTCAGGTCTTCCTCACTCTCAGCAAGAAAGGGTGTGAGAGGTTATGGTGATTCTCTTGGAGGATTCTACAGTATCATGCGGGAGCATATCACATATAGATTTTTTTAGAAATTTGAAAATTGCATCGGATAGGAAAATGTGCTAAAAATGACTTGCTTTCTATCCTAACAATACACTGACTCTTTCATCAGACATAGCAAACTATCCAGTGACAATTTCATTGGAAAACTTACCCCATACACCCTGCCTCCCCATTTACACTTCTCTTTATTCCCAAAATTCAAACATTTGAAAGGTACACAATTTGGATTCCCAAAGTCTGGTGAGATTGCATTTTGAAAGTGGAGTAAATTTAGAGAGGGAAGAATTATTTGAAGGTAGGGATAGAGAAAAGGAAATAACACTTTGAAAAATATACAGAACTCAGTGGAGAATATATTGGGAAACAATAGCTTCACATTTTTCCAAAAGTTTTTTTGGAATATGATTCACATACCTTATAATTCATTAGTTTAATCAAATCAAAAAGAGTTGTACACCAATTACAATTGTTTTCAGAATACTTTATTCATTCTTCTACTCATCTTTATTAGCTCCCCGACCCCACCCCCCAAGTTCTCCTGCCATACCCCCAAGGAATCATTAATTCAGTTACTGCATATTTAGAGTTAGATATCCTGGATTTATACATGGAAAAATATTGAATAAAAATAACAATAACAGAAGACACTCAATCAAAAAGATAGCTAAAATATTAAAAATGAGAACGAATTTAATTGGGTCATAAGTGAGATCAAATAATAGGTGTTCTCTTTACCGTGGCATGGCAGCGATGGTCCATGAAGCTATACCTCTCCTTCCCAGCCGCTGGCTGCAAGAAACTCAATGAAGTGGATGAGGGACGCAAACTTCACTCCTTTTAGGAGAAGCAAATGGTCTCGGTAGATGTCACTGAGACACTGGGCAATGACTAGAAGGGCGATGTTGTCCACATCAGTGTTGGGAATGATGAGCAAATCTTTCCCATTAAGCAAGGTGACTTGACCCAGAGCCGCTGCTGAGTAAAGGGAAAGGCCAGCGACCGATCCAGGAAAACGGGAGTGAGAAAGAACAAATCTGCCCAGGGCTGCATTGTGGATGTTAATCCAAGCGTTCTCCACTTGGTTATTGTAAAGAAGCGGGAGAAACATACCCCAGCACTGACTGTGCCTTGTCGCCTGGGGCCCCAGAGAGCCAGAAGAACCCTCAAACTCTTCAATCTCGCTAAAGAAAATGATATCCACCAGAAGTTAATGGAAAAGCCCTTGAGCAAAGAAGGCAAGAAGCCCAGGACCAAAACGCCCAGGATTCAGCGTGTTGTGATTCTGCGTGCCCTGCAGAGAAGCACCGGCGCATTGCCTGGAGAAGCAGCGCACTCAGAAAAACAAGCAGGAGACCGCTGAAGATGCCAAGCTTTGACCAAGAGAACGAAGGAGGTCAATGAGAAATGTTAGGAACAGATTATCAAGAGACGAGGCTGGCCTCGCAGAGGACTTCTACCGTAAGTCTGAGTTCAGTTAAAATAAAACAGAGCCTTAAAAAGATATGCTCCTGGATTAAAAAAAAACGATAGGGGGCCACATTTTCACTGTGCATCGTCAACAATGCACCTTCTAATGCGCTCTGCAGGTTAGCGAGGCTATTCCTATCCATGGTCCCTGGACAGAGAGGCTTCCTTACGGACTCAATCCATTGGCATTTCCTCTTCCCATTTGCTTTAATGAAAACATCCTTAAAATGGGTCAAAACAGAGAATAAATAATAAAATATCATATTCTGGCCTACCCACATCTGCCATCATCAATTTTACAATGTTCTCTGATAAGAGAGCTATCCACATACCTCAGCTATGATCAGAAAGGATTCACTGGAGGCTTTATCTAGGTGTGGACCATGCAAATGGATTTGGGGCTTCCACTGTCAACCAGAACCTTCTGCAAACCATGCTGATACCATTTCCTTAATTAGACTTGAATTATATTATTTCTAATCCTTGGGTCACACAGACTAGTAGACCTCATCCATGTGGCCTTAGTGGATATCTTCACTTAGATGAGTGCTTGTTGGAAAACAAGTCTTTGAACGCTAAATGCTCTTCTTTCTGACAGCCAGGAACCATCTAGTTTCCTCACCAAGTTTTGATACAAAAAGTCACATCTTCAGTGATCTCTGTATGAGGATGAGCATCCTCTGTATGAGGATGTCTGACAGGGGCTAGGATTGAATACAAGCCCAGAATCCATTCATACACAATGCTTGATGAACATTATATTTCCAGTTCACCTTAAGGACACCATTGCCATTTTATACCAGAGAACATTTACCACCATCCCTTCAGCACCACTTCCATTGCCATAAACTCAATGCTGACTCAGAGCAACCCTGTCCGTCAGGAAAGAACTGCACCTGTAGTTTGACATTTTGTTATATTTGTTAAATAAAAATTTCTATGATTGCATAGACTTACTCTTTTATACACCCTCAAGTGTATGTACATACATGTGTACAAATATGTGCTTATGAATATACATAAATGGATACACACCAAAAGATAAGACGCTTGAATTTATTCAGTGGCAATTTGGAAAAAAGGGTCTGTTGAATCAGTATTCAAAATGTGGCTATTGAAAACACCTTGGAGCCCACTTCTATTATAATATGCATGTGGTTTCCATAAAATGGATTAAAAAGAAAACAATTGCTTTGATATAGCTCCTTGACAGTTATATCAATATCACATTGTACTTCTGTATGACCATGTTGTTGCTAGGTGGAGAGTGGAGTCTGACTCAAAGAAACCTCATTGAATTGTGCCAGCCTCACAATTGGTGCAGTGTGAGCCCATTGTTTCAGCCACTGTCACAATCCAGCTCATAAGAGTATTCCTCTACTGCGCTGCTCCTGTGCTTTATCAAGCATGATGGCCTGTCTTTGCTGAGAGGATCTCCAAAATACTTGATGTGAAGTCTGATCTTCCATGCTTCTAAAGAGTATCCTAGCTTTACTTCCACAAAAAATCATTTGTATGTTGACTTTAAATATTCCTAATAGTACATAGTACTTTAAATATTCCTAATCAGTCCCATAATTCAAATGCATTTAGTCTTCTTCAGTTTTCCTTATTCAATATCCATCTTTCACATGCCTACGAGGTGAGTAAAAATCCAATTTTCACATATATATGAGGTGACCCAATGACTTGAGTCAGGGTCATCACAGTTCTAAGCATTACCTTGACCTTCAATACTTCAGTGGGATTCTGTGCAACATATTTATTCAAAACAGTATGTCTTTTGATTTGTTGCCTACTACTTTTGTGAGCACTGATTGTGAACCTAGGTAAGATGAAAATTTTGACAACCTCAATCTTTTCATTTATCACGAAGCTATCTACTGAAAAGTTGTGTGGATTTGCTTTCATTACATTAAGTTTTAAACTAGCTCACAGTTCCAATTCTTGATCTCCACCAGCAAGTGACTCAAATTCTCTAACTTCCAGCAAGCAAGATTGTGTCATCTGCATATTGCAGGTGGTTGAGAAGATTTCCTCCTATCAGGATGCTTCATTCTTCTTCATATAATTCATTTTCTTGGATTATTTGCTCAGCAGACAGATTGGATAAAGGGATATAACCTTGACACACACTATTTTCATATGAGAGAGGATACATTTCTGACATATTCCATTTTCTCATTAAATTTTAAAATAATATATATGCAAAATTATAGGAAAATATAAGCAAAAGGTAAAAGGATTTCCCCCCATGAATATAGATGATAGAATAGAGGAATGGTGTGAAGGGTATAGTTGATCTTCCTGGACTTGAGTATGGAAAAAGAAAATTCATCTCCACACTAGGCTTAGACTGATTGCCAAGAGACAGAAATCAGACGTGTCTCCACCCTCCATCAATTTTACTTTCTTCTGAAGCCAACCATTCCTCTACTACTTCTGCTGAATTTGATAATCCATGGCAATGGATACACATTATTCATAACCAATTCTAGTGATTTTGGAGATTTGCCAGGGAAGTTTATAGGTTATCACAAGTCAAGAACAGAAACCATTCAGGATATAGTATTTTCTCCACAGCAGCAATGATCTCAGATGGCCATGTCTCTCTGGTCCTCCTGCAGGCTCTCAGCCACTAGTTTCCTCAGTCTTGAGCTTGTTTCATGTGCCAGGAAGCCTGCCTGCTGCTCTCCTTCACCATGTCTGGTCTTAGAGCTGTTACTTCTCGTGCCTCTAAAGCTTCATACAGGGATTTTGTATGTGCTTTCTTGGCAGTTGCTGCTTGATGGCCCCAGCATTATCATTGCCAGTTTCTGAGATATCTCATCCTTATACCCACTAGTCGACTTCATTAGTATTTCATGCACTCCATGTGCATGGAACATGCTGTTATTTGATGGAAGTTACAAAGAAATGGATAAAAGAGTGATTCCAAGTAATTTCACTTCACCACAATGTTGCATATAAAAGTTATAGTTATGTATGGCATAAACTCAAGTTTTATACATAAACTTATTTATGTATAGTATACACAACTTATCTGTCAGTTTTTCATACATTTCATGGACCTGTGATTCTGAAAGCTAAAACACACACCAATATTATCCAGTGTTATCCATGATGAATAAGTTTCAAAATATCTTCTTAAGTAAGCACAGAATTTAAAAAAATGTTTTAAAGCTATCATCATTGAGTCAAATCTGACTCAAGATTTCATGGACTTTATAATTCTTTATGTGAAAAGACAGTCTCATCTTTCTCCCAAGAAGTGTCTCTTAAGTTTGAGCCCCCAACCTTGTGGCTACCAGTCCAATGCTTGCCCAAGAGTGTCACCAGAGGTCTTAAGAACATACTAGAAAGAAGTGATAGGAGGCCTGCTTCAGGAGATTAGCAATGAAAAAATTTGTCTATTGAAACAAAATATAGTCTGATAGATTAGAAGATGAACCCTCAGGTTGCAAGGAGTGAAGAAACTGGAAAACAGGTGCACCCACAAAATTGAGTTGACCTTAAGGAAGGGAGTAAAGCAATGTTCTCAGTACCTTCATTTGTGGATATGTCATGACTTAATATGAGAAAAAAGCACTTAAGAATCTATTAAAATGTATGAATAATTTATCTAATAAAATTGAAAAGTATAAAATTGAAATCAAATGTATTAAGATCAAGATTTTGCACATTAATGACCTAAAATGGAGAGGTATTAGCCATTTGGAATCAGAAATCATATATTTTACTATGAAGAGAATGAAATATTCAAGAGATATGAATTGAATTCATAGTCAAAAAGGAATATTTCATGATCAATCTTGAAATGCAATGCTTTCTTTGATAAGAAGAATATTTGTATGCCAGTGAGGAAGAAAAGAGAATACAACCTACAGTTAATACAATTGAAGCCAGTGGTGAAAAAAATTGCAAAATTCTACCAACTACTTCAGTCTGCAATTGATCCAGCAAATAATTGAGATTTGTTCATAATTAGTGGTGATTGGCACGCAGTGATTGAACAAAGATACAGGATTAGCAATTAAAAGATAAGACCTTGGGGACTGAACCAAAGATGGAAATTTGTGATAGAATTTTACAAGACTAAAAACATCTTTATTGCAAATATCTCTGTTCAACAACATAAACAATGACTTACCAAAGTAGCATATGATCAATAAATTATATTGAAAATAAGTTCAAGCTGGGCTGAAGGTATTAGAAAAAAACAGAGCTGTTGAAATATTGCAACCAACAAGTGTGACACTGAAGGCACTACTAGTGTACACCAAGAATTTAGAATATAACTACTGGAACAATCTACTGGAATAGATCCATATGCAGACCTATTCCACAGAAGTGATGAAACAGAATGTGAAAATAATTTAACAATATTATTAATACTACATGCAAATAAAATTTTGCTGTAAATAATTTTTAAAAAACAGGGAGCTGTCAGAAATACAAGCTAGATTCAGGAAAGGATGTGGAATAAAGGATCTTGGATATTACTGCTAATGTCAGTTGCATCTTGCTTAAAAACTAAGAATACCAGAAAGATGTTATCATAAATTATATTGATTATACAAAGATATATGACTGTATGGCTCATAATAAACTATGAATAAATTGTGATGAATTAAAATTGCTAAATGTGTTCATAGAACAAGAGGTAATCATGTGAATAGAGCAAGGGAATATTAAGTATTTTGAAATAAGAAAAGACTTGCATTGTACTTATTCCATCTGTAGTCTGAGAAAATAATACAAGAAACTGGACTTCATAAAGAAAACTATAGTATAGAATTGAAAGAGGGTTCATTAAGAACTTGTAATATGCAGATGATAAAACATTGCATCTTTAAAGTGAAGAGGACTGGAAGCAATTACTGACAATGGTCAAAGATTGAAGCTTCCAGTAAAGATTAGGACTCAATGTAAAGAAAATCCAAATCCTCAAAGTGGAACAAACTATATGATGATAAATAAAGAAAAGATTGAAAGGGTTAGGTTGATAATTACAAGAAGTCAAGAAATAAAATGATATATTTTGTGTAGCAGATCTCCTACCCAAGAACTTTTTAAGTGTTACAGAGCAAAGATTTAACTGTGAGGAATAATTGGTACCTGAAAAAAATATTTCCAATGACCTCATATAATCAATAAGTTTGAACAATGACTTAAAAGACAAGTAGAAGTAATGCATTTGAATTGAGGTGCTGGTGATGAATATGAAAGTAGAATCGGACCACCAGAAGAACAAACAAATCTGTCTTTGAGGAAGTCTAGCCAATATGTTCTTTAAAAGTGAGGATGACAATATTTGTCTCACATATCATCAAGAGAGACGAGGCTCTGGAAAATGGCATCAAATTTGGCAAAGTGCACGTGAACAAAAGTATGTGACAAAGACAGAGACCCACAGAGAGCTAGACTGACATGTTGAACGGACCCACGAGCTCACACAGAGTCATGTTTGCAGGGATGACACAGACCCGGGAAGGGTTCCACTGTGCAGTATGTAGGGTTGCTGTGAATTGAAGGTAACTTGATAGCACCTGACAATTACAACACAGAAATGAAAATAATTCTGGAGTTCACGCTGAAGGAGCCCATGGGGCAAATGGAACTCTTTTGTACCTTGGTTGTGTTGGTTGTTTATATACATTTGGCCACATTCACAGAATTGCCTACTAAAGTATGAATAATAGTTACATAAGTTAAAAATAACTAAATGTATAGATGCTCTAGAAATAAATTCTACACAAAAGGTTTTTACTTACTAGAACAACCCATTTATAGGCTAGAATGATTCCTAAAGCAGTTTAGTATGACTGATTTCTAAAGAATTTCTTGAATGAGTCCTAAAAAAATTTTAAATCCACACGATTTTTAAAAATTTTACTGGAGGTGTTGATTTAAAACTTCAAAATATTTCCAAGTGTTAAAAACATTTTCATTTGTAGGAATCATGGCTCTCCACCAAACTCATGACTGTAATTTGCAGGATATTCAACAATGTGTCATTCATGAAAATTAAACAAGAATATGATTATTAAGTACCTCATCAAGTAAAAATGAATTTCATGATTTTCTAATGGACATGGCAAAATCAATCCTTACCAATTGACAGGCTTAGCCCATCATCATACTTAAACCTTTACTTTGCCTCAGGTCCAAGTCTTTTCCTGTAAAAGGACAATGGTCATTTGTGCTGTGCACCCTGCCATGAATCATTTCTGACATATGCCACCAAAAATTTTAGCAATTTTCATAAGATTAAAGAACTACTCTATCTTTTCTAAGATAAAATTCCAAGTATCTTCACTATTCTGTTTCTTCCTAATGATTCATGATAATACTCATATTATCTGTAACTATTTCTGATTTTCCAATATTAGAAGTAATAATTTTTCTCTCAATGTATTTTTAATAAGTGCAATAGTAAAGAGCATTGTAATCTCAGTTCTTTCAAACCATCATAGTAACTATGCCTGTCATTACTGTCTCAAGTACTCTGTTTTCTATATACCTATGTGTTCAATGATTACCTATTTCCAAAAGTTCTCATGTTTTTCGGGGGGGATATTCAACATTCTATCTCTTTGAACTTCCCCGTCCATTTTTATGCAGCAGAAATTTCAGGACTGATTGTACAGTGGATCTTTTGTACTTGACATTTCTGAACCTTTCAGAATATGTAAATGTGCAAGATAAACACAAGACTTAGCTCCAAGAACCATAATTCCTTATGTCTGAAACCCAAACATTAAAGTATATTAAAACTCACAGAAAGTTGTTAAAGTTATACATGCTCAACAAAGGCAAAAAATGTTATATTCAAAACCATATGGAAAAACTAATTCCATTTTTGGTAAAAATGTTATATTCAATACCATAAGGAAAAACTAACTTCACCATGATCTTACACGATAAGATTTATAAATGTCATATGAGCTTACATGGTTGGCAACAAGTTTTATACACTGTGGTAATCCCATTGGAAAGAAAACTCTTGAGTATTTCTTTTCAGTATGTTAGATATCTTATATTCAAAACATTGTTCATTGAGCTGAAATTCTGTGCACTTTGATTTATTGTACTTCCAATCAATAAGAATTGTACAGTTCTAATCTAATGGTAATAGAATAAGTCATCTACATGCACTAAAGGCCTTGTAATATTTTGCTTTGTATTATGAATCATGAGTCTATCACAGTGTGTTTACATTTTACATTTGAAGCCTCTCATGTTATGCATTACATATATATAGGTAAGACATTATCCACATCTACATTTTCCAAATCCTTTTGAAATAAAGCCGACATATCTACCATTTTTCTTATGTCTTTAATATGTCTTTCTTTCCCCCATTCTCAGTATTTAGACAAAAGTCCTTGAGTGAAAGCAATGTCAAGCACGGACACACACAGCCCATAGCACTATACATTGTAAATGTAATGTAAAATAAGCATTCTCGGGAAAGCTCAGACAGAGATAGTGGAGTAAATTTTTTCCCTCTGTCTTGGCATCATGTGGAGAGCCATGCGTGGATAGAACACAGCTGGAGAACCTTTGAGCTTAGCTTCTGGTATCAGACTGTTTTAGTATTGAACTAATTCAAATTGCTATGCCAGCTGCTTGCTAAGAGAGAGTGGGGTAGGGAGATCAGCCTCAGAGACATCAAGATTTGTTTCTCTCCCTTCATCCTGTGACCCTTGTTGGGTCATTAAGTATGAGCCCTTCCTTTAGCTCTTAGGAATTCTAGGTCAATGTGATCCTTGTATAATTGTCCAGGAGGCCCCCTGCAGCTGGGACAGCTAAGGAGCCACTACTTGAAATGATGGTGAAAGACCTTTATGGTTGTTTCATCTTTATGTGAAATAAGAGATTCATATCCACCACATTCTTTTTGGAACCAGTTATTTATGCATTTTCTTCTGAATTCTGTCAGTCCTCTTTGTTTATATGTGACATTTGTGTGTATAATCACTCAGTGGTTTGGTTTTAGTAAGTACTAAAAGGAGCCAGGATTCACCCTTTTGCTATCAGAGGTAACTTTTGGCCTTGGAAGTTGGTTCAACTGCGAGAGGAACTGTCACTATCCACATTCATGTCTCTCTTGTTGTTAATTGCCATTCAGTCTTTTGTTGACCCATATCAACCTTATACACAACACAACAAAACCCTGCCTGGAGGCCTTTTCCACCTTCAGAATTGTTCCTCTGTCTGAGCCCACTGTTACAGCAATTGCTTGAGGAACAGATTGATTTTGCTGCCTCTCAACCAAACCCAGGATCTTTCTCAAGGGACTGGTTTCTCCTGACAATATGTCCAAAGTATGTAAAATGGAATCTCCCCATCCTTGCCTCTAAGGAGTGCTTTGGACATACTTCCGTGACAGATTTGGATTATCCCTTTGACATTCTTTCAGTGATGCTCTCTATCACCATAATTCAAATTCATTGATTCTTCTTTGTTCTTCCTAATTCAATGTCCGACTTTGTCATGCATATGAGGCAATGGAAAATACCATGATTAGATGGAGTGCATTTTAGTCCTCCAAGTAACATCCTTGCTTTTCAATACTCCAAAGAGATCTTATACCACAGATTTACTGGACGCCATTCATCGTTCCATCTCTTGACTGCCGCTTCCATATCTCAATCTGAGAAATGCAAATCAGCCATTGGCCTAATAAGGGTAACTCTCCACTTGTACAGGATAACCTAAAACCAAACAAATAATCAAACTGCAGAATTTTAAAAACTGAAGATCGTCAAATTGTTTGACTTCATGAAGTTAATAAAAGTAACCCTAGGTCCTAATTGGTCGGATAAAGTCCATATTTAAATATACCATTAACAGAATTACTTTGCCTTATAAGATATTTTGCATTTAAAATATACTTTACCGAAAAAACAACTCCTTTTTCAGTGAGAATGATCACTTTCATCAAACTCCACTTACAGGCTAGCAGCCATAGACAAATAGCAGGAAAATTTGAGAATGATGATGGCAACAAGTGTGCAAGTGTCCAGTAGCACATATACTTAAAAAAAAGCAGGAAAATATCTCAAGTCCACAAGCCCAGACAGCATTGAATACCAACAGGCTGTTGTATGTTGTATGTTTGTTGCTAATTTTGTTTTGCTGTTTGTTTGCTTTTTCCTATAACCCCAAACAACTATTTGACCGGCATCTTATGGAAGTAGAATCTGACATATAAAAATTTGGTAGCCCAAAGAGAGATATATTTTGCTAATGTATGAATGTTCTTCAAGGCTATGGGTTGCTCATCAAATTTTGTCACGAATCTGATTGCTTTGAAAAAAAAATCATTAATGCTCCCAAATATTGAATATATTTCCTTCAATATTGCTTCTTTGCTGTGGAAAAGAGGACAATAATCTTTGACACATTTATTTAATAATATTTATTGTCTTTTAAAATGTCTTCAATAACTTCAGTACAATTATCCCCCAAATTAGTTTTGGGGCAGAGACTTGAAGTCCATTTACATTCAAGGTCCATTTATATTTGCTTACATTTTCTTAGATGCCACAGAACGTAATAAGAACAGCATTGGATTTTTTGGCTTTTTGTTTGTTTTGTTTCATTCCATTTTGTTCTAATAGGGATTCAAAAAAAACACCTCACTCATTATCACTGAGTCAATTTTGACTCACTTTAGACCTATTGGACAAGAAAGACCAACCTCTCTTGATTCCATAAAATGTTTTGAACCTAATTTGTGCAATGTATGGTACTTAATTTTGTCAAATTCCTGATGACATCTCACAGGGCACTTGGAAAAATAATAGGATATAGTGTTACCTATCATAGATGAACTAATTTAGATTTTTTACTTAGTTGAGAGTTATTTGAAAGGTATGGAACAGAATTAGAAATATTCAAGGTTAGATATAAACTGCAATTGGTGATAGCAATTTATTCCATCATTATAATGATATGGCACTTTTCAAAAGCAAAAATCTTATTATTGAGCCAATGTCATCTTTCTGTAGCCCACAGTAAGTCTACAAACACCAGAGATTTCTAATGATGGCAAGCTGGCCAAATTAAGAGGTTATTTTTATAGTAGCCCTTACTCCCATGGTTCTTGGGTCAGAATATAATATTTTTTTCTCATCTTGAGAGATGACATTAGTTTAATAGTATAAACTTGATCACCTTTAAATATATTAGTGTGATGGGTAAGTTTGTTATGCCAACATGGCCACAGAAGATTGGTGGGTCTGTTGTGACGGCACAGCCAATGAACACGTGGGATGAATTGAAGGGCAGATATAGGAGGGGGTTGGCAAGTCCCGCCCTCTCTCTTGTTTCTGGATCTTTGGACCAGAGAGCTGCCTTGTTTGTCCTGTGCCTCGACCTCCAAGCAACACTACCCGTGGGACACCTAATCATGGACTGTGTTACTGTGAGTTGAGGATCCTTCAAGCCCTACTTCACCACGCTTCTGGGATATACATCTCTTGAGCTGGGGACTGTTGGACTCTGTTTTCTGGCTGACTGTTGGTGACAGTTGGTGACTGTTGGTGACTGTTGCTCTGCCGTTTGCTGCCTGTAACCAGATAGCCTGGATTGCTCTACAGAGGACTCCAGTCTTCTAGTTGCCTCACGCAAGTGAGTTGCACCAAGCAATCTGTATTGCTTTATAGTTAACTTTTTCTCTTTTTATCTTATATATCTTTCTCAATATATAACTATATAAAAAAGCATTACTAGTGTCCTGAATTTTATTTCTCTAAGAGAACCCTGCCTGACACAACTAGCAATTTCAATTATTAGGAAAGCCAGCAAGATGGATCACTCTGGTGCGCCTTATCAGTCGATTCATGAAATCATGCAGTCCATGCAATCATCCATACCAATAAGAAGGCAGACTAACACAGGGGGACATGCAATTTTCTGGAACTAACATTCTCTTTGTTTTCATTCTTTAAAAACTGGAGGGTGAAAATACAATGTCTATATAATTTCCTCCAATCCAATAATCCAACTATTCAAACCAATGCCCTTTATCATTCAATTGAGCAGTAGGTCAATGTTTGCCAGGCTTTCTTCTCAGACTATCAACTCAAATGTCTTTCTAACCAGCCCTCTGGAGTCCCTATTTTGACCTGGTGTTAGCAACTTTATTATGTGGAAGTCTCTATCTTTCCTCAGTGCTGCTAGTCCTCATAATATTACATTTCTTTCAGCTTCTTACCTTCATTGAAACCACTGCACCATGTATAACTCGTCTCTTTAAGCATATCTGGCCTCAGTTAAAATTAATTTGTATCTTACAGGACCCTTTCTCCTCTCTTCACTCAATCATATCCCACACTAGTCCCTAAAATCTCTCTCCTACCCTCTGCCAACTGGCTCATTACAGTGTGTTTTCTCTTTCCCAGAAAAATCACTATTCTGTATTCCAGGCCACATCACTGCCTTTAAAAGCACCTACTGAAGTTTGAGCAGGATCCCATATCCATCCCACTCGTTCTAGGTCTATATAGGACACTCAATCACCAGGTCTCCCAGTGGCCTTCCTTTAGGAAGAAATATTTCCCAGAATATCAAGACCCAGATGAATGCTCCTATTTCCAAAAATAACTCAGGACAAAGTGAGGTGAATCTATTGATGGCTGTTAACTATTCTTCAAAAGAGGAACCAACCAACCACTTCACATGTAAAATAAAGTTTTCTGTTCATTGATTTGGGGAGATTTCCAGTTAAAAGCATACCTTCCTCATCAACACATCCTTTGTGGAAAGAGTAGGGCACACTGGCCTGGGCACACTTGTAGGGTTAGGGTCAGTCTGCTCCTGGCCTCTCTACAGTGTCCTCATTAAATCCGACTGAGCTAGATAGAAGGAATAAGCCCTGACCATTAGGAGTTGTTCTTTTCTAGATTGGTTTTGTTATATTTCTGGTAATATTCCAATGAATGCTATATTTTTTCTCCAAATGTTTGCTGTGTTCTAAGCATAAAAGAATAATCAAAATGACAGCATACAGTATTAACCAGAGGAACTCCCTGAGGTATATATTTACCAACCTAGGAAATATGATTGGAAAGAGATCAATCCCTAAAGTGAACTTTTTCCATAACCTAATTTGACTACACAATTATTATGCAGAGAGTCAGAATCAGAAGCAATTCCTCTGTAACAGATCACTACATTGAGCACTGCATCTGGTGTATAGAACACCGAAGACCCCGTATTAAAGCCATTTCCTCTTCAACACGGTTGCTATGCATCTATCCAACAGCTACATTCTGCTTGCTTCAGTATTCTTGGTCTAAAATGAATCTCTTAGAACAACTCTGTAAGTTATATATTTGGTTCATCAATTTACTGAATGTTGCACATTTTCTGTAAGACTAGCATGCTTTAAGGATAGGCTTTTCTGGTGCTTTTTCCTGAGCTGCCTGGGAGTCAGGAGACTCCAAATGTCAAAAGATCATTTGGAAAAATACTCAGAGTAACTGAGGAAAAAAATCAGATAGAACTATATAGACAAGCTGAAAAGTTAAGAGATATGCCACCATACCCCTTCATATCACTGTTATCTGGAATTACATCAGTAATTTTTGTTATCTTCATATTTGCTATTGTCAACCACACACACATTTAAATTTCCATCCTGTCTCATAGAATATTGAAATGGCTATACACCATAATTTCAATTCATACTCAATGTTCCCACTTAGATTTTTATCTACAAATTATACCTGAGTCTTTTTCTTTAAAATGTAAACAACTCTCTTTAACTTTAGAATAAAACCATAGCCAAACTCCTTACCTTTAAAATAAAACTTACGTCACACTTAATCCTTATTTCCAATCCACAATAGTGGCATCTCGTATACTTGTGGACCATGTTAAAGGTGCATCTGAAACTGTCCAGTAACAGGAAAACATCCAACACATTTGCTTCAGCTATGCTAGGGCAAAAGCTCCCATCTTACTATATGTTGTAGTTAGGCTTTGTGTGTACTGGGCTGAGTCAGGGTTTTCAGTAATGGCAATAATTCCTCATAATAGTACAGTGACATAACATAATCAACTCGATGATGGGTCTAACACCACGCGATCATCTCCATGATGAGATCTAACAGGACGCCATCATTCCTGAACAGCCAGCAGTTGTGGTGCAGTGCATCCCCCTGATCGGGGGAGAGGTCTAATGCACTTGGAAGTCTTCTCAGAGGTGGGCTGTTTTTGTTGTTGTTGTTGTTGTTGTTGTTGTTGTTAGGTGTCTTCGAGTGGGTTCCACCTTGTAGCAACTCTATGTCAAACAGAACAGAACATGGCTTGATCCTATGCCCTCCTCACAACTGTGGTGAAGTTTGAGCTCATTTGTGTAGACAAGGTGTCCATTCCTGCATCACAGCAACCCACAAGCCCCCACAGGACAACAAACTGACAACAACTGACTGGACAACAAACTGATGGGCCTGGGGACGCATCCTGCTCTTATTTAAGCACACACTGGAGGAAGATTTGCCAATTCTGCTGGGTCTGGATCCATTCAGTCCATCCCTTTGCTACCATTTTGTCTGCTGATCCCAGTTGCTATCAGTGGACAGTTTACCTTTGACTCATTAGAATCCATTCAACGGACAGTGAGTGGTCTTCCTGCTTCATCTTTCTCCTTCAACACCTACAAGGGTCAGGAGATACCTCCAGCTTAACATTGGACTCACAAAATTTAACTAGACAGACTTACCCTTTTCTACAACTGTGTGAGACCTTTTCCTGTTATAAATGTATTTCTGGACATATACACATATAAGCATTACTGATTGTATTTCTCTAGCGAACTCGTTAAGCACATTGCATGCTGTAGCTGTTGCCACTGTTGTTTCGGTTGTTGTTGCTGTTGTTGTAGATAGGTCCTGTCATTGTTAAGTGCCATAGAGTCCGTTTGGATGCATAGCGGCCCTAGGCACAGCTGAGGATACACTGCCAAGGCCTGCACCATTGGCACAACTTTTCCTGAGTTCCCAGGTCTGCGCTCATTGTTGCAGCCACTGTGTCAATCTGTCCATGAAAGGCCTTCCTCTTTCTTGCTGTCACTTCATTTTACCAAATGTGATGTCCTTCTCTGTTTTCTCCTGACAACATATCTAAAGTTATAAGAGGAAGTTTTCCTATCCTTACCTCCAAGAAGCACTCTGGTCAGACTTCTTCCAAAATGAATCAGTTGGTTAATTTTTATTAGTTGGTGGTATTTTCTGTGTTTTTCACCAGAACCATAAATGAAATTCATCTATTCCTCTCCAGTCTTCCTTATTGAATGTCCAATTTTCACACGCATATGAAGCAATGGAAAATACCGTGGCTTAGGTCAACTGCACCTTAGTCCTGAAAGTATCATCCCTAAATTTTCAACTATCATGAGGTCTTGTGCAGCAAATTTACCTAAAGCAACACAGCTCTTGATCTCTTGACTTATGCTTCATGAAGAATTCACTGTAGACCCAAGCAAGGCAAAAGTCTTGACAATTTCAACCTTTTCTTCATTTATCATGATGTACTTTGTGGTTCATTTGTGAGGATTTTGAACTTCTTTACGTTGACTCAATCCATATGGAAGGTGACCATCTTTGATCTTCATCAGCAAGTAGTTCAAGACTTTCTTGCTTTCAGCAAGTAAGGTTATGTCATCTGCATATAGCATGTTGTTAATAAGCCTCCTCCCAGTCCTACAGCCACATTCTTCTTCATAGACTCCAGCTTCTCTGATGAACTGCTCAACATACAGATTGAATATGTATAAGGAGAGGGTACAATCCTGTTGACCACCTTTGCTAATTTTAAGTCATACAGTATTCCTTTGTTCTTTCAGAGCAACTTCCCCTTGATCCACATACATGTTCTACACCAGCACAATATGTTCTGGAATTCCCATTCTTCTCAAAATTATCACTAGTCCAGTATGATTCACACAATTGAATGCCTTGTTATAGTCAATAAAACACAAATAAACAACTTTCTGATATTCTGTTTTCAGCCAAAATCCATCTGAAATCAGAATTAATATCCCTTGTTCCATGTCGTCTTCTGAATCAGGCTTGAATTGCTGGCAGTTCCCTGTTGACCAACTGTTACTATCTACTTGTGTTAGTCCGGGTAGACTAGAGGAACAAATTCAAGGACATGCGTATCAATATAAGGAAAGGGTTTATATACAAAAGGAATGGGACATGGAGAAAGCTTCCCTGCCCAGTCCAGTCCAAAGTCATAAGTCTGATATTAACCCATATGCCCAAAATCAATCTATAAAGTCTTCTTCTGACTCAAGAAGTCACAGGCCAGTGGGTGCAGAATCCCGGTGTTGGCGGGGCACCTCGCCTCCAGGGCTCAGGGTCCATCAACAGCAGAAGCAACTCATTGCTGGCAGAGCTCTCCATCTGTCCGCCCCAACTTCAGTGGTCTGGCTCCATCAGGGCAAAGCTGTGTGGTCTCTCCGCCAGCTCCTCCAGCTTCTCGAACACTTGTCTTGTCCATGATTTATCATCTCTGAGACTAACTACCAACAACTGGGGAAGATAGCTTCTCATCTTCACAAGGGAAATATCGCGAGATTTCCCAGAAGTCTCAGGAGAAAGCCATGCCCACACAGAGGCCTCATTGGCTGCTCAGTGGCTACCTTCAGATTAACAGGCTAGACTCCACCCCTACATTTCAATCATAAAATTAACATAAGTACATGACTGCCACACTACTGTTGGATAATTTCAGCAAAATTGTACTTGCATGTTATATAAGTGTTATTATGCTATATAAGTAATTTGGAGCATTCTGATGCTTTCTTTGGAATAGGTAAAAATAGGGATCCCTTCCAGTCAGTTGAGTAAGTAGCTACCTTCCAAGTTTCCTGGCATGGGTGTTATTAGGTTGATTAAAATTCATAGTGACTTTGGCTGACGAAACACTGCCAAGTTCTAAGCCATATTCTTAATGTTTAAACTCTTTGTTGTGGTCACTGTGTCAATCCATCTCATTGGGGTTCTCCTTGGTTTTTGTTTGTGTGTTCACCACCTTCTATTTTGCTATTTTGCACCTTCTATTCATGATTTTTCTTTTTCATGTCAAAAGTGCATAAGACACACTCTCAGCATTCTTTCTTATAAGGACCTTTCTAGTGGCACTTCTTCCAAAACAGAAATGTCCACATTTTAGCAAGAGAAGGGTCTTGCAGATGAAAATAAAGACTGCAGGTTTCAATATGGATGGCAGCTCTATATAAAGAAAGCAGAAATCCTCACAATTGGACCAATAGGTAACATGATAAATGGAGAAAATATTGAAATTGTCAAAGATTTTGTCTTGCTTGATTCTACAATTGATACTCATAAAAAACACACAAGAGATCAAAGGATGAATTGCTTTCAGTATATCTTTAGCATAAGATCACTTTAAAGTGTTAGAGAGCAAAGATGTTACTTTGAAGACTAAGGTGGCCCTGCCCCAATCCATATGTGTTAAACTAGATTCTCTAGAGAAACAAAACTAGTGATGTTTGCATGTGTATGCATAGAGAAAAAGGTTTATATCAAGATATGGCTTACACAGCTGTAGACATACGTAAAGTCCAGTCAGTTAAAGTCCATAGGCCAAATGTAAGCTGAAGACCTTCTCACAACTCATGTGGCTTTAGGAGCTGACAATCAGCTGTCAAGAAGATTCACCAGGAAAGGCCCTGTCTCATGGTCATAGACTTTAGTGAATTTCAGGTTGGACAAAAGAATCCAAGTTCAGCGGTCTGTGGGTGGGCCCTGTGATATGAACACAATAGGAAATTGAGGAGCTGTTGGATGAAATAAGGACTTTTCCACAATTATATATACTACAAAATATTAAGCAGATACTAGCAACCATTTACCAGCATTTGGTGTGGAAGTTTGAAGTCAGATATTCTCCCTATAGACTGCAGATATAAGGCCTTTGTGCCTCACACAATAAACAGGTCAACCCCCTACTGTTAGGACAATGGGTCACTCCCCCTGAAAGCTTCAGCTAAATCAAGTGTCCTGCCCAATGGCAATCAAGGCTAGTCACCATCAGGAAACTAAGGTCCACCCATCTTGTCACTTGGGGAGCCCACATTTCATCTAATGTGTATCTATAGCACAACCCTTTGCTGTAATGTGTGTGTCTTTACCTATAATTAGGGGCCTTGCTTGACTCTGTCTCTCCATGTGGACCACCTAACGGACTGAGGTGAGCATACTACCATTCTATGTGTCTGACTCTTATTATTTCTTTCTTTCTCATAGATTCTATAACTTTGCTATAATAATTAAAATTATCACTGTATAATGGCACCTATCAAACCTGTGATGTATATAGTGGAGGCTGGCTTCCTCTGCTAAGGAGCCAAATGCAGAACAGAACCAGCAGAAGGTAAAGGGGCATGTGAGAGCTAGTTTTTCTTAGGGTCTCTCTTTGAAAAAGGCCTCATGCCCCAAGGAGGTATTATCAGAGGGCAACTTTGTTGATGGGTTGGATTCCCCCCCTAGGTAAATCCAGGTAAGTCCAGTTGACAAATGGACATAGGGATTATGATAAGAATTGTATGAGTTCCAAATAAAATTATTTTAAAAATAAAAGAATGTGCCAAGTAAATGAAATTAACAGATAGCAAATAAATAGCCCTATGAAATAACTAGGTAAAATTAATGTATATTTCTCTAAAATAAAAATGCAAATATACCTACCAAGGTTTTCAAATGAATGATATCATCATGTGTTAACCACAGTGGATAATTCAGTTATTGAGGCATAAATACGTCCTACATGGACACACAAAACCACCTTGTATATAATGAAATAATGTCATAGCACTGGAGCTTCATTTATTTTATTTGTCTACTTCTTTGGAATATAGGAAAACACATTCTACTTCCAAAACTCACTTTCCCTAGCATTTTTTCAGTCTCTGATATTGATTGTTCTGCATCAATTTAGCCTTGAAATGATAAAAGGGTGGAATATAAACAAAGAACAACCTGCACAATATTTAGGTGGAGAACATCCATCAGTGTGAGCAGCTGTAACTTAAAAGGAGGAAGGAAGAGTAGTCCCCAAATGTCCAAGTATAGTTCTCAGCTTTAATGAAAAAGAGACAATTAGAGCTAAGCCACTTGCTCAGTTCAAGTCACAATTCATCAAGCTGTCAGAGACAATAAAATGCTACATACCTAATCTTTCCTGTTAACCATAATGTAGGAAATGCAATTACATTGTTGTAGCAAATTGGCAAGAATTAGAGAAGGAATTAATGTAAAAAAAGAAAAAAAGAATGAAATGTGCTGTTCAAGTAAATGGTGTCTTTCATATTTAGACTCTGGTAAAGAAATATTAAGTATTAAGTGAATTAGGAATAATACATGGTAGGCCCATTTTAATCCCTAAGCATTATTACAGGTAATTTCTCAGCATTATTGCTGAGTCTCCTTTTGAATGTCAGCAAGGAAACTCAACTAATGCTATTAAACTCTATGTTAAAGGTGAGATCAAGTCAAGTCTAGGTGAAATGGAAAGTAACAATACAAACATTCTATAAATCATAAAAATAAAAGAGAACAGATGAATTTAGTCACTTTCCCAACACATATCTGAAGATAAAATGGGTACATAAGCAAATGTGGTAAAGGAAACTGATGGTGCCTAACTATCTAAAATATAGTGTCTGGAGTCTTAAGGGATTGAAAACAAATAAGCAGCCATCTAGTTGAGAAGCAGCAAAGCAAACATGGAAAAGCACATCAACCGGAGTGATCTAGGGGTGGCAATGGGTTCAGATATCAGACATCAAAAACCAAGAACAAAAAAGCATATCAACATGAATGAGGGATTTCAGAGTGGAAACAAAACCCATCTGTGGATAAATGGGCATCCCCTTACAGAAGGGTCACAAGAAAGAGACGAACTAGTCAGGGTGTGTGATAGCACCAATGAAAAAGACAATTTTCCTCTAGTTCATCAATGCATCCTCATCCTCCACCCCAACTATTATGACCTCAATTCTACCTTATAAATTGGACTAGACCAGAACATGTACACTGCTACAGATAAGAGCTCAAAACACAAGGAATCCAGCTTAGATAAACCCCTGAGGACCAATAATGGATATAGAGATACTAGGAGCATAAAGGGCAGGTGGGGGAAGAAGGGAGAATCAATCATAATGATCAGTATACAACACCTCCCCCCCAAAGAAACAAACAACAGAAAAGTGGGTGCAGGAGACAGCAGATGACGAAAGATATGAAAATAATGAAAATCTATAATTTATCAAAGGCTCATGAGGTAGGTAGGAGGGAGTACTTGTGATAGGTAGGTTTGTTGTGCCAACATGGCCAATGAACCCAGGAGATTAATTGAAGGGTGGAGATATAAATGGCTCAGAAAACCTCACTTTTCTCTCTCTTGCTCTTGGACCTCTGGAACAGCCTGCTTGCTTGCTTGTCCTGTGCCTCATTTTGCAAACTTTGGGACACGTAATCCATGGACTGTGTCGCAGTAAGTTGCAGTTCCTTCAAGCACTGCTTCATCACACTACTGGAACATATATCTCTTGAGCTGGGAACTATCAACCCTGTCATCTGGATCACTGTTTGTGACCTGGCTTGCAGTTTGCTATCTGTGGCCGGATAGGCAGAATTTCTCTACAGATAAATACCCAGCGGCCATCAAGACTCAAAGGACTGCCAGTGTATCAGCTGTCTCACACAATTAAGTTGCACTGAGTCATTCATACTGCTTTATAGACCAGTTAACTGCTTGCTTCTTATGTTGGCTATCTTCTGTCTATATAAATATATACGTATATAATTATAAGTGTCCTGGTTTTGTTTCTCTAGAGAAACCCTAACACAGTACTAAGGAGCTGATATCAAGGGCGCAAGTAGAAAGAAAATGTTTTGAAAATGATAACAACATATGTACAAATGTGCTTGGCATAATGGATGGATGGATGAATGGATGGATGGATGGATGGATGGATGGATGGATGGATGGATGGATGGGTGGATGGACGGATAGATGGATGGATGGATGGTGATAAGAGCACTGGTACAGATAGGAACCAGAAACATGGGGAATCCAGGACAGATGATTCCTTTAGGACTAGTGGTGAGAGGGGTGGTACTAGGAGAATGGAGGTGAAGTGGAGAAGAATGGGGGAACCTATTATAAGAATCTATATATAAACTACTCCCTGGGGTACAGATAACAGAAAAGAGAGTAAAGGGAGACATCAGACAGTATTCAATATAACAAAATAATAATAATTTATAAATTACCAAGGGTTCATGTGGGAGGGGGGAGCAGGAAGGGAGTGGAAAAAGGAGGAGCTAATACCAAGGACTTAAGTAGAAAGAAAATGTTTTGAGAATGATTACGGCAACAAATATACAAATGTGCTTTGCATACAATGGATGTATGTATGGGTTGTGATAAGAGTTGTATGAACCCCCAATAAAATTATTTTTAAAAAGATCTGTAAGAGTCTGCAAGAAAATGATTTAATTTTTAAAAAAGGTCAGAGTGCTTTCACACATTTCTTCCATAAATGGAAGCTTCCTATCAAAATAGGAGACAAAATTGTACTTGACAAAGAAATTACACAATAAAATTTAAAAAGCATTTTTAAAATTCTGTGTATAGGTAGAACTCTGTTCTTGGTACATAATAAAGACAGGAAAATAAAGCAGGGCTCCTGCTCTAAAGGTTGAAAAATTAGCTGATTATCCACAAGAGCCATGTGACCTTGAGGACTCCAAAGTCCTCTGTGCAATATTATGGATAAACCTAATCATGACTGTGAAAGGATCTATGCCAGTTCATAACTGACTTTTCATGTATACCAAGAAATAGAGAATTTTTTTCTGAGTTAATATTTAGGAGTCCTATTCTTCTCTTTCTATTAGAAAAGTTTCTTCAACTTTTACATACCTTTCTGGAATATATAGTCTCATTCTAATTTCTCAGCAAATTCAAAGCTCAACCCACAAACATTGCTTTTTTTCTCAGTCCTATGAAATCAATGGTGCATATTCCTTGCAAGACTAAGGACGTAAAGAGTCTCTTTGGCATATAGCCTGCTTTCTGGAGCCTCACTGCTCTTTCTTATGGGTCAGAGACCTTAGTTCTCTCATTTTATAGCAGTCTCTCTATTCTTATCATCTATGGATTCTCATTAGACCTTTATTGTAACTTTGACTCTATTAGGTTTATGTTCCTCCAGATGAGCCTGCACCCTCTTTTCCTGAATATTTTGAACCAGCACTATTGGATGGTGACATTATTCTAATACCTGGAGAATTGTTTCTATCTTCATCTTCCACACACACCAAAGTTACCCCTACTTTTAGAAGTCTCTCTTTCCTTCCTGAAGCAAACTGTGTTGGAATTGGCACTTTAAGTGCCCAAATAGGAAGTCAATCATATCCCCCCTTTTGTTTTGTTTTTATTGGACAAAACATTCCCCTACTTTTAACTCCATCCAAACTACATCTCCTATCTTTAACTTGTCCAGTGTAGGAAAGCTGAAATGTGTATCTACTGCTTTCACTCTGAGCTATTCTCGAATTTCCACACTTTCCTAGAGAGAAAAGACAAACAAACAAACAAACATTTGACTTATGCTACTATCTTTTAGCAGCTATACCATGTGTTCAACTCTACTTGTTTGTCACCCAGGGGACACAATGCCACAGGATTGTGCCCTCATTATGAACCATTTTTAAAATTTAGGGAAAGGAGATGTTATTCTTAGAAAAGCAAGCTATATATCTAGAAGTTTATCTCAAGTATCCTCCCTGTTATACTCAAATCCTCACTACAAACAAAGCCCAGGAAGAAAGTGCTCATGCTGTGAATTCAGAAATAAGAAAGATTACATTAATTAAAGGATGGAAGAAAGTTTGGATAAATTGGAATTTGATTAGCATTTTAACAATGTACATAATTTCCAAATGGAAAATAGGTACATATTTAAAATTTAAGTTATACATAAGTCTACTCACAGTATATTTATTGACCAAAGAAGGACACTAGTTCTATGCATTTATGCTCAGCACATACATGTGCTGCTTAGAGCAGCATCAAGTACAATTTGCGGGCAAGCTGTGGAGCTTGTACTCAGCAGAGAATCTGTGGCTCTTCGTTCCTTCAGTGGCTGCCTACCGTACCTGACAACATTGCTGGAAGAGCCCATGTTTGACTGAACGAGGGGGAGAGTATAAGGTCTCAGGAAATTTAACTTGATGCAAGGCAAACTAATGAGCAGCACTTATTTGGAGATGCCTTACCAACCGACTGTGACTCTGTTGTAGCGACATTGCCATTTGAGTAGTTCTGGGCCACATTTTGCTCCCTTCCTCTGATTTCACAGAAAAGAAAAAGAAGCATCTCAATAATAAGCACCTTGCACCTGTAGAAACCAAGCAGGATATCTAAGAAATTGTGTCATAAAGTAAGTCTTTGGTGCTGTATGTCCCCTGTGGCCAATAAGAATACCATCAATGAAGGTGCATTGAGAACCCTCATCCAAAAAGTGGAAGTGCAAGCTTCAAAAGAAGAAGAAACCAGATGCTACCTAGTCATTTCCAATTCCAGACACTTCATGCATTCAGAGGGGAACGACAGGGTAAAGTTACAAGAGGAACCAACAAAGGCAAGTTGCAGGTTTTACTTCCCGGATTCCTCTAGGCTAATTTGAGCCAATTTTTCAAATAGTCATCAAGTCATCAAGTTCATTGTACCACCCTGTAACTCAGTTAAAGTAAAACTATCATCTTTACTAATAGTAATTTGAATAGAAGAAAAGTGTCTGTATAAAAAAGACTATGGCATTAGCATTGAAGATTCATTAACAAAATGACATATGTAGTGACATAATCGGCAAGCATATGCATAGATGACTTGAAGAATTTACAAATGAAAGTATAACATTACAGAATTCAAACATGAATTATGTCTGAACATAAAAATAAAATATTTACAATAACCCAATAAATAACATCATGGTGTTATTGGAAAGAGGCTTAAAATTTTTGAGCCCTGCTTCAGTGTTTGTCCAACTCCCAAAAATACTTCAAGAGAGGGATGAAATTCAAACCTGAGTCAATAGAAACAGGAGTTTATTTAAGGGGAGACTTTAGAAAAGAAATCCAAAGGGTCCTTACCTAGTCTAAAGGACTTGCATTTGGCTAATGATGGATGTCCCATCAGTGATTGGCTATCTGTCTGGCTGGTTCTCTGGTGCACTCTCTTTCTAGGTATGCACATTCTCACACGCTGCATCTCCTTCCTTGTTCTGTACTCTTATTTCCAGACCCCAAAGACAAAAGTCTATTCATTCATTGAGGGGGAATATAAACCTGCTATATTTCCCCATTCAACCTTTTAACTATCTTTGGTCTTGTCCACTGCTAAGGAAATGTGTCTTATATGCCGCTCAGTATCCTTTGGGAAAAGTGCTAGAAAAATATGTGGGGAAATGTGTCTCTACCTCACTTTTCTGTTAGGATTCCTGCAATCATCACCTCTTTTCATTTTGTCATTTCTATTTCACTAACTGTGGTGAATGGGAAAGAATTCAAGTTATCAATGATTTCATTCTTCCTGAATTGTCTAGTCACATACATTCACAACGTCATCAAGCCTTCTGCAGATTAACCCTTTAGAGCATAAAAATGAAAAATATTAATTTGAGGATGAAGAAAAACCTGTTTCCAATCACCTTATGTACATGCAAAAGTTGGTCTAGGAAAAGGGTTAAAAAAGAATCGACACATTTGATTTGTGTTGTTGGTGAAGAAAAATGAATCTGCCACGCACTGCCAAAAGAACAAATAAGCATGTCTTTGAGGAAGTATAAGCAAAATTCTCCTTAGAACTTATTATGCCTTGCATGCCATCATAATAGACCAAGCTGTGTGGAAAGATATGTTTAGTATACCAAGTATACTTAGTAAAGCACTAGCTAATGAAAAGTAGAAAAACCCTCAATACAATGGATTAACACAATACCTGGAACAATAGGCTAAAATTTATTATTAACTGTGAGATTGATCCATGCAGAGCATAATTGTAACACCTCTTTCATTAGACCATGGTATACTCTATTTCTTCAGTAGCAGAAATCAAATGTGTCAGTACTTTGTGTATGATTCCTCCTGGAACAGGAATTGCAGCCAGTCACCTGACCTGTTTCACTAGCTTCTACAGACTTGACTGCCTGACTGAAACGCTGCACTTCAAACTTGCCAGCCCCCAGAATCATGTGAGCCATTTATTTCATGGTTCTTTATTTTTGTGAGATGTTGCACTGAATTTTAGAAGCCTGGAATGTGAAGGGGGAGGAAGGGTTGTTGGCTAATATCAGAGATAATTAGAACACAATAGCATTATGGAAAATCAGACTTTGTAGCACCTTAAAGCTCCACCTCATTGGACGTAGCCTTATGCAATCTTTCTAAAAAGAATGACTTTTTACCAGTAGGACCAAGCGTAGCACATGGCAGACAGCAAGATGAGCCACCCAGCTCCTTCCTAAAAGTAGGATGTGCTGTGGAGAATGTATTCAGACAGCATTCTATAGGGTTCAACTCAGCAAAGAGGTAGCCTTGCCAGAGGATACACCTTTCCTATGGGAAGTCTGTGTATAGGGACAGAGTGGCAAGTGGGTATAAAGATTGACCAGTCTGAAATATATGTTGATGATCAAAGCATTGCCCACAGCTACCTACTGGCTTGGTAGAGGCTTTGTCAAGATGCCCTTGACTATTGCCTTTGCCCAGTATTGTCTACTGTTTTTCCCTTTAGTACAGTGTTTTTCAACCTATGGATCACAACTCCTTTGGGGGTCAAATGACTCTTTCACAGGGGTTGCCTAAAATAAACAGAAAGCACATATTTCTGATAGTCTTTGGAATTGAGATACCATGCCTCTATCAATCTCCAGGCAGGTCTGCCAACCTGCAGATATATTCACATATGAGTACACATCATGAAGACCCACACTACACCATGCTTCAAGACGAAATTTCATCTATTTGTAATTAAAAGTAAATATTTCACAATATGTAATTGTGCTTAATTATATTCAGTTTGTAACAATAAAAGTACACCCTGCATATCAGATATTTACATGAATATTGATAACAGTAGCAAAATTACAGTGATGAATTAATAATTTTATGTTTGGAAGTTACCATAACCACTGCTTTAATAGGTGTTGATTTTTAATAGATATTTGGAGGGTTTGATTTTAGTTTATAAAATCAAAGATTTCTTTATTAAACCCAAAACTTTGTAAAGGGGATATTTTGCTTTTCTAGATTTCCTCCATCCAGATGTATACACTTCAGAAGGCATTGTTTCCCACTCTCCAACCACTCTCCTGGAGGTCTGCACTCTTCCAGGTTTTTTCTTTCTTTTATTTACTTTTTATTAATCATTTTATTCAGAGCTCTTACAAAAAATTATAGCAATACATAATTTAGCTAAGTCAAGAATAATTTTATAATTGCTGCCAAATCAGCTTCAAAACATTTTCTTTCTTCTTAAACTCTTTGATTTCAGCTCCCCTTTAGCCCCTTCCTTCTCTAGTCTTCCTCCTGAAATACATATATATTATATTTATAATTTTATATTATATTTTAAATTACTTGACACATCTTACATCATCCTATGTATCCACTCATTTGAAATTCTATCGTCCATTCCCCTTGAGTGGGATGATAAAATCATCATTGCTATCAGCTCTGACTCCCCACTGCCAATAGACTTTTAAACTCCCAAATTCAAAATACCAAATTACAAAAGATTGCTTAAAGAGAAAATTATAATATAATAATTAATATATATCTAGATTAGTCTTATTTGATTTTTACTTATAAATTAATAGATTATAATACTGAAATATTCAATAAGGATTTTTAGGGAAATTTTTTGCATTTCAGGCAAAGTTAAATACTATACTCTATAAAATAACTAGTTGTATATAGTAACTTAGACTATTATACTAGCTGGTTCATTTCACCTGCTTCTCATTTTTTCAAAGTCTTTAGTTCAATCTTACTATACTATGCTATTCTTAGTCCAAAATGCAGGTGTGGTAGACATGTAATCATTTGTCAATTTGAGGAATAAGAGTGTAGGGGTGGAGTCTATCTTGTCAATTAGATAATAGCCAATGAGACCTCTGTTTGGGCATGGCTTTCTCCTGAGAATTGTGGGAAATCTGGTACTTCTTCATTGAAGGTAAGAGACACCATCCTTTCTCAGTTGGCACCCTGGGAGACCTCGCAGCTGACAAGACACATGGACCCACCCTAATGCAGGCCTGGGTGCTGGGGAAGCCATGCAGAGAAACCTTCTAGCACTGAGATGTTTCCAATGCTACTGAATCTGAAGACTTTCTACCCACTGGTCTGTGATCTTCTACATTCTGCATGATTGCATGTATTTTGTGTGTCTGAAGAGGACTTCATAGGTTGCTGTTGGACATATGGGCTAATATCAGACTTATGGAGTTGATCTGGACTGGGTTATTTTCTCAATGTTCAATTGCTCTTGTATATAAATGTATTTCTTATACATATTTGTGTGTCCATGGATTTGTTTATCTAGTCTATCCACATAAAGCAAGAAAATAAATGGAGTGTCTGATGTACTTAAGCTAAATAGAATAAAACAATATTTATAAAGTAAATATATGAATATAAATCATGTGGAATCCTGAATATGGCTAATAAAGCAAAGTTATGATAATAATAATATGCTATTTCATGACAAGTTAGTTACTCCAAATAACTCATTTAGGGTTTCACTCAGGAAGCAGTACCATGAAAGTTGATTTGGAATTAAGCATTCATTAGAGTTCTTCAAGCTTACACAACTGTAGAAGAAGTTAAGGAAGTAAAGTCCATGTTGGGACATTGGACATACTGGATAACGTCACTCACCAGCAACCAAGACAATAGCTAATGAAAAGTTTTATGGATGACTAGTGCCTCTGTATCTAATCACAAACTAAAAATATATTTAATAGGGTCAGTAGTTGATGAACAAAATCTAGTGTGAGCTTAAAGAAAACAAAATCTTGAAAAAGTTAAATTCATGTAAGTCCATTGGAAGCACCAGTTCCTATTGTGAAGACTGATTGGAACTAGCTGGTTCCAATTTTTGAAAACAAACTGAAACACACACTACAATCATACCTGCAGTGTTGGTGACCAAAGAAGAAGTAGATGAATATATAGATAGATAGATGATAGATAGATAGATAGATAGAGAGAGAGAGAGAGAGAGAGAGAGAGAGAGAGATAGATATAGATATATAGAGAGAAGGAGGGGAGAGAGAGAGAGAGAGAGAGAGAGAGAGAGAGGAGTCAGTTAGGAGTTGCAAGGTCTGGTGGCTTCCCCATGCAACAAGATTAACTAGCTGGTTAGAAAACTGCATGTGCAAATTGTAGACCCTCCATAAGTTTACTGTATTATTCTGAATATACGAAGTGTTTCTTGATTTCCATCTTGCAAATCTTGTACAAAGTTCTCCTTGGTTGATCATAGCTCTAAACTAAATGTTTAGAGATATAGAATGTAGAAATGTTTAAATGTAGAAATCAATGTGGAAAAATGTATTTGCAGCTTAGTTAAATTGATAAGGTACATAGCCAAGATACAAGAACTGATTTGCCAAACATATGAGAATATAACTCAAATACTGCCAACTCAATCTCCTGAAGTGATTATAGTATAGTACATCTTACGTTAGCTCTTACAGCCAAAACGTGTTTTTATGAAGTAGTGGTTCTGTGACTGAGAAGCTATCAGACTCTGAATAATTGTCATCAGTACTATAGAAGTGATTCCTGGTTCAAGTTATTAATAGTCATTCAATGAAAATGAATTGGGTACATACTATTTGCCAAATAGTATTTTGAATAATGAGTATGCCTATCAAAGAAAGAGATAAGTATCTATACCCCAGGGACCTTAGCAAATAGAAAGAGACAATAGATAAAATAATAAAGTATGCAAAAAATTGTGTTTGATACTAAAGATTTTTTTTTAGATTTTTTAAAATACAGCAAAGTGGAAGGAGGATTTCAGGGTGTAATAAGGAGTTGTGATTTAACACAAGATGACAAAGAAGACTTTACAGATAAGATATCGATAGGATAAAAGTAAAGGTGTGCGTTAAAATAATATCTGGGAGACCCATCATCCAGAGCAAATAAATGATGTAAAGAACATCAAGTGGAAGCAGACCTGCTATCTCTTCTGACAATATGATAGTAAGACAGTAAATGAGGGGGATAAAAACAGGATATAGTATGATGAAAAGAAGATGAGACAAGACTTTAAGAAAGGTAGACTGTCTAGTGCTTCATAAATCTCTGTAGTGGACTCCCTTTTCTTTTAACAATATGAAAAAAATATTGTTTAAGCATAACAGTTATATTAAAAGGTTATACTTATCTCAAGTCATTTGGATATTCTATTGATAATAACCTGTTTTAGAACTAAAATGCTCTGTGAAGAAATCATAAAAATAATCAAGATGAGACACAGACATAGTTTGGTTATGAGTGACAAAAATAAGGGCCATTAAAAGTGAGTGACTTCAGCTTCTGCTTTGAAGGTAGAGGAAAGATCACAGAGAATATAGTGATTGATATAATGAAGATTATTAAAGAAAAAAGAAAATAAATTTATAATAGTTCCAAGGTTTTTTGTTTGCTCAAGTAGGAAGATAGACTTGTCATTAATTTATATGAGCAAACATCACAGAAAAGTTTCAAGAAGAAGCAATCAGTATTACAATTTTTATTATTTTGAATTTGAGATATTAATAAGGTCAAATAGAGATGCTAAGTACATAGTTAAACAGTTGTATAAAAGGTCTGGAATTCAGAGAAAGACATCAAGTCTTAATATGGTCATATGGGTGATACCTTAGTAGATGAAACTAAAGTCAAGATATTGAATAATGTTACAAAGATTGCGAGTGTAGAAAGGGAAGGAAAGAAATGAATAAATCCTCAATATTCAGTTATCATATAGATTAAAAGAGACCAAGAATTAGAATACAAAGGGCATTCAATACCTTTTTGAAAATGATATGCACAAAATACCTTACAAAAGAGAGATGATCAATTTTGTGAAATCTTTATGAAAATTAATAATATAAAAATCAAAATGAGCAATTACATTTTTAAAAGTGGAGATCTTCTATAATCTTAATAGCATGTTCAAGGTTCCAAATGAGGAAACCTGCTGACATTTTAGGGTAAGACTTGGACTGCTAATAGCAAGGTGTAGAGTTCCAATTGATCAGTCAGTTTAGAAGAGACAGATGAGGTGCTCTAGCAAGTCATGATCTGCTACTATAATTGCTGGTCGAGTTGTGAGGATGCTGGTCTTTCTGACATTGAGTTGTAATCCATACTAAGGGCCTAAATCCTTGATCTTCAACAACAAGTGCTCCAATTCCACCTCACTTTCAGCCAGCAAGTTTGGGTCATCTGTGTTTTTAAGTCACTAGCAAGCCTTCCTCCAATACTGGTGTCTAATTAAAGTAGTATCTCTAAAAAGTTTTTTTTTAAAAGAAAACTTCTGAGAAGTCTAAGACTACACTATATAACTGTGTCTTAGAGGTGCAGTGGCTAATGCACTTGACTACTAACCCAAATTCCTGTGATTTAAACTCAATAGCCATTCTGTAAATGAAAGATGCAATCTGCTTCCAGATAGGTTTATTACTTTATAAAATCCACAATGAATTATACATTTAGAAGTTGTTGAGTTGGAGAATGTTTAGTTGTGTATATTTTTGCCACAATTAAAAATTAATAATTGCGTCACTGTCCCAGTTCTACACTACTGTGAAGATGAGAAATGGAAATGTGGGGAACCCAGAACGGATGAACCCCATGGGACCAGTAGTGGGAGTAAAGCTGCAGGATGGGTGGAGGGAAAGTGGGGAGGGGAGGGGGAGCCAACTTCAGGGATCCACTTATAACTGCCTACCAGGGGGACAGACACTGGGGGAGAGGGCAAGGGGAGACATCAAACAGTGTAAGTTATGACAAAACAATAATTTATGGAGTATTGACCGTTGGTGGGGGAGTGGGGAGCAAGGATGGAGGGGAAGGGATGGGAGGCTGAGGTCAGAGGCTCAGGAGGAAAGGTGGAGGTTCAGAGAGCGATGACAGATTTTAATCTATATGATATGTATGTATTTAAGCATTATGAGAAACGATGTATGAGCCCCCAATAAAATGATTAAACATGAAAAACAATAATAATTGCATAAATAATAGTACAAATAAGATGTTCTAAAATTAATTGTGGTAATGATTGTACAACTCCTTTCAATATGCTTGAACTGTTAAAGTGTATTGATGAAGAGTCAGTAAAAGTATTTTTTTTAAATACAGTAAAAGGCTGAGCCCCGGTGGCGTAGTGGTTGTGCGCAGGACTGCAGCCCACTGGGATGGAAGTTCAATTCCAGCAGCGGCTCTACAGGAGCAAAGGCTGAGCCTCCTGCTCCCACCACCAAAGGGCAGTGATGCCAAAGAAAAAAATAAAGACAGTAAAAAAAATGTATGAGAAAAAGTTGAGGCAACCCGCTGCTGTAAAATGTACAAACTTGGAAACTGTATAGAGTTGTCATAAGTCAGAGTTTGATTTGGAAATTATATGTAGGGATATACATTATATCTTTTGTATGTGTGTATTTATTGCAAGCATAAAATCCATATATATATCAAATGTATAAAATGAAAAGTGAATATATACATAAAAAGTGAATAAAAACAGTTTCCCCAAGTGATTGACTTCAAGGTTGTATAATTTTTTGGAAACAGCTACTCTCTACTTTCATATATATATATATATTTATATATATATATATATATACACACACACACACACATACATGTCTGCATGTATGTATGTATATCAAAGCCTGATGCTTGAGTTGGTTCTGACTCATGACGACCCTATTGGGCAAGATAGAATTTCCCCTTTGATGACTGGATTAAAAAACTGTGATGCATACATACGATGGAGCAGTGCACATTGCCCAAAAGGCATTGATGAACACATTAAGCATATCACTGCATGGGACGAACTGGAGGAAACATATGCTAGGTGAAGCAAGTCAAGCGCAAAAGAACAAATACATTGTTCTTGTTCTGAGGTTTTAAAAAATGCAAAAAGGTCATAGGGGAAAAGCTACTGTTTTTCAAAACAAATCCAGGGGTACATATGGTAGCTAACTAAAAGGGAGTGGGGGGAAAAAGAGGGAAATGGATAGTGGGGGAAGAGAGCACTAACCCACTGAATGGGAGGGTATTGTTTACATCTCCACAGAGAAAGAGGAACCAGACTTCAACCTGGTGCTCCAAGATATGAATGAAACTTACTGACATGAAGCAGGGAACCAGTAGAGTGGTCTGAAGGGCAGACCCTAATTCCAACAACATGGACAGCTGCCCCTCCCTCCAGAAGACGTTACTTCAGAGAAAAGCAATGGAGCTACAGCTCAGAGAGAGGGACATATCTGATCAGGGCACACGGAAGCAAACGAAGGGGGATGAAGAGAGAGTGGAGCACATTTTGGCCCATCAAGCCTTGAAGACAATATCCCCACTGAGAGCGCCAAAGCACAGAGGGGACTATATGACTGACATCACGATAAGAGACAATGTCCCTCACCGACTCATAGCCCTGCAGGGGACAACACGGGTGACACAGTGCAGGAATTGAACTCAATTTTATCCCAATATACTGAGGCAAAACACTAAGGGTGTACAAAAGAATAACAAGAGCTAGTAAGTCCCAGGGAAGTTGGGGCCAGGGTGTAACACCCCATCACATTCCAAGAAAATACTCATAACGGTCAACAAACCTTGAATTATTTACAGGCACTTCTCAATTTTCTCATTTTTTTGTTATTGTCATTGTTTTGTTTTCTTTTGTCATTTTTCTTTGCTTTGTCTTGCGTTTTTGTCTACATTATTATTCCTGTCGGTCTATCATGATAAGATAAGTGGGATAAACAATTGGAGGAGAAAACAACAGGACTGACAGTTCCGAGGGAACATGAGTTGGGGATGAGGAGGAGATGGTTTAGCCAAGGCAGAGACTAGGGAAAAACAACTGATGCAAAATCAGTGGCAAAGAGAGTGTTAGAAGCCTGTTAGGGATTAAGTGCAATGTAACCAAGACGAATTACTGAAATCCAAATAGAAGCAGAGCATGATGGAGGGACAAGAGGAAAGCAAAAGGAAATAGAGGAAGAAACTAGGAGGCAAAGGGCACTTGTAGAGGTCTAAATGCAGACATGTACATACGCAAATATATTTTTTATGATGATGGGGAATATATCAATGTGCAAATATTTATAGGTTTACTTTTAAGGTAGCCAATGGACATTGAACCTCCATTAAAGTACTCCCTCAGTGCAAGAACACTTTTGTTCTATGAAATGGACATTCTGTGATGCTTACCTTCCTGACACAATCACTGAAGCAGGTGTGTAAGCAAATATGGTGAAGAAAGCTCATGGTGCTTAGCTATAAAAAGAGATAACATCTGGAGTCATTAAGGTTTAAAGATAAATAGCGACCATCTCGCTGAGAAGCAACAAACTTTACATGGTTTGCTCACATGATCACCAGCCTGTGTGATCATGAGGTGTTACTTACCAGGCATCAAAGAAAAAAAATCATATCATTGATGAGAGGGAGTGAATGAGAGGGAATACAGATCTGGGACCCAAAGCTTATTTGTAGGCAACTTGACTTTCTCTTACAGAAGGGTCACAGGGAGGAGAGGAGTCAATCAGGGGGCAGTGCAGCAACGATGAAACATACAACTTTCTTCTTGTTCTTTAATGCTTCCTCCCTCTTCCCCTCCCCACCCTCCCACTATCATGATCCTAAACCTAGCTTAAAAATCTGACTAGACTAGATGATGTACACTGATACATATAGGAACTAGAAACAAATGGAATCCAGAACAGATGATCCCTTCAGAACTAGTGGTAAGAGAACAACACCAGACAGGAAGATTGGGTAGAAAGGGGGAACTGATTACCAAGATCGGCATGTAACCTCCTCCCTGGGGGACAAACAACAGAAAAGTGGGTGAATGGAGTAATTGTTCAGTGTAATATATGACAAAACAATAATAATTTATAAATTATCAAAGTTAGTGAGGGAGGAGGGGTGAAGGGAGGGAGGGAAACATGAGGAGCTAATACCAAGGGCTCAAGTAGAAAGCAACTGTTTTGAGAATGATGATGACTACAAATGTACAAATATGCTTGATACAATGAATGGATGTATAGATTGTGATAAGAGTTGTATGAGCCCCCAATAAAATGATTGTATAAAAAGAACTGCCTTTTATGTTTCTGAGTCTATAAATCTTTATGTGAACAGAAGATCCCATAGATTTATCACAGAATGATTTTGGCTTCAAAGTGGTGACCTGTCGTCAGCAATACAACACATAACACAATACACAAACATTCCAATATGTATGTGTATATAAAGTCTGTATAGGGAAACTATGGATTGGGATTCTATATGAATTTATCAAATACATATATTTTATATGTAAAAACACACAAATATATAATACATTTACAATTTCAATATTTCCTATGTTAAATTCAGTGATATTAGTTCAGTATTTTATGAATTTAGCACCGTTATCCTCTCTGAAATTTTTCATCACTTTTCACAAAAGCTCAGTCTCCACTAAGCTATACCTTTCTCCCACCCTTGATAAATTAATGAACTTTACTCTCTATTGATTCAAAGTATTCCATGTATTTCATGTTAGCAATATCATGTAATAGTATTTTTACCTATGTCTAAGTTATTTTACTTATCCTTATGATTTGAAGGTTCATTCATATTTGAGAGTATATTGACGGTTCATTTGTTTTTACGGGAAAGTAATATTCCATTGGTATATCCCATATTTTGTTCACCATTTATGTTGATGGACATTTAGGCTTGGGGATTTTGATGCAAAAAGAATAGGGTTTTAAAAAGTTTTTGAGGATAAAATGGGGCATAACATATTTCAAAGCCAAGACACAATGAATGTTTTCATTTAGGTTATCTAAAGAAGTAAAAACCATTGACCCTTACACATGGATGTATGCAGAAAGAGATATCTATCAAGAAATGACTTACACAGTAAGTAGAAGTAGGTAAGTCAGTCAAGTCTGTAGGTCATATGTAAGCTGGAAGCTTCTCCTGACTTTTGACAACTAAGAAACAGAGTTATGAAATCATAGGGTCACATACTACTGTACGCAGAACTGAATGAATCTTAAATTAGCAAAATGCTGATATCCTGAAGTTGGCAGTGACACAACAGGAACTCATGAATCATGTGTAGAATCTAGATCTACATACAGAAAAGGAATGATAGAGAAATAGACTCTGCTAAGGGTCTCTCTTATTAAAAAAAGGCCACACCCTGAAGGAAGTGTCATCAGGCTGCAACCAGTTACACCTTTTTGTATCATTTTAGGTGTGAACATGATTTATTATTGTTTCTGTTGAAGCATACATATGGCTAATGAGCTGTATGCAAATGTCAAGTTAAGAAAGAGTGGTCTGTGATGATTAGATTTTATGTCAACTGGACATATATAGGTGAAGGTAGGGAGTATAGACAACCTTTCTACCCCAAGACTCAACATCACAATCATGTGAAGAACAACAATGTAAATGTACTGTTTTGCTAAATAAACTTTTTATTTTTAAATAAAATTAATTGGGAATTCATAGATCTCTTATCACAATGAATATTTTAATTTAGTCAGGTATGTTTGTACACATGTTGCTCTCATTCTTTTTCTAGACATGTATTTTCCACTGAGCCCTTGATATCAGTTCTTTCCCCACCACCCTAGCCTCCACCCTCATAACTCCCTGATATTGTGCAGTGCTATTATTGTCATCTCTCATACCAACTGCTATCTCCTTACCTTCATGTTTTCTGTTGTTCTTCCCCCTGTAGAGAGGTATAATTACATATAACCATGTTTAGATCATTATAATCAGTTTTTGATTTCTCCCTTCTCTCCCTCTCTTCCCCCTTCACTCTTCCCCCTCTCCCTCTTTTGGTATCACCATTCCCACTCCTGTACCTAGATTCTCTGTGTCATGAGCTCCCAGCCCTTTCTATGTCTATGTACATGTTCCAGTATAGTTGAATTGAGAAGCAGCACTGGGGTCATGGGAGTGGGGGTGAGGAAGCCTCAACGGACCAGAGAAATACAGAGTGCTTTATTGATGCTTTACTGCATACTGGTGATTCATCCCCTCCCTGGGGCCCCTCCGTCAGGAGATTGTTCCACTGTGTACAGATGGACTTTGAACCTCTACTCCCACCCCCCTCTTTCTCAACAATGTTTTTGCTTGTTATATGTCTGCTGATGCCTATTACCCAGTCCCTATGACTCTTCATGATCGCACCAACCATGTGCTTCTTCCATGTGGACTTGTTACTTCATAGCTGAATAATAGCTTGTGTAACTTCAAGTCGTTAAGACCCCAGATGCTATGTCCTTTAATAGTCAGGTACCATCTGCCTTCTTCATCACGTTTGCTTATGCACCCATTTTATCTTCAGCGATTGTGTCGAGAGGGTGAATATCTCAGACTGTCGATTGGTAAGAAGAAAGTATTCTTGTATTGAGGGAGGGTATGAGCAGCAGCCCAAAGTCCATCCCCTACCTCCATGTGTTGCCATATAAATATATGTGCATGGGCCAAGATCTCTACTGCCGTGGATAATGTATTTACAAATGTACACCACTGTGCTTACACCTCTATCCATTGCTTTGCTTCCTTGGTCCTTCCTCTGTTTCCTTTTACCTTCCTCCTGCCCCACTGTCACTCTCCCCTTTTTTCACCTCTTGTTGCTTCCTCTTAGCTAGTTTGTTGTTGCTCTGACACACACACCCCCATCTGGTCCCTAACTCCTCCTTGTTGCTGAATTCAACACCCCATTTATTCCCCTATCCATGGCACAGCCTTCTCACCGCCCCTTATCCCCCACCCCACCCTTACCTCCCAGGTCTCCCCCACCATTGGTCCCCCTGCTCTCTCCTCTGGCATGCCTCCCATGCCTATTCATTATAGGTAGGTGCACCAACTACGACGTATTCCAAACTGACTTTAAAATATGAAAAAGGTAAATAAATAAGAAAATATTTTAAAGTTTCTTAAAAGTGAAGAAATATACAAAAATCCTGGGTCTGTTCGCTGCCCTTCCATATTGTCCAGGACCTGTCCCTCCTGGCCTGGCATGTCCCCTTGGGGCTCCTCAGGGGCTTTGCAGCTCTGCTTTGCCCCAGCTGCTGATCTGCTATGCTTCCTTCTTGGTTCACTCAGTTTTGAGGAGTCCAACTGCACTGCTCCTCACCATGTTCCATGTTACCCCAAGAATGTCCTCTTTTGAAGTCTGCCCCAAGAAGTGGACAACATAACATGTGCTGTTGTTGGTTGCCCAGTCCCCTCTGTGTCCCATTATCTCCCCACAGGTACGTCATCCTTTGAGCCTGGTATGGTAGCATGGAGTCCAATCGAGCTTTCTCTTTCTCTTCCTTGCTTTTGTCCTGTCTCTAGTATGGATATGGCATGCTGGCCCCTCCCCTCAATGTGTCGTTTCAGTGGCCTCCCCTCACACCCACTTCCAGGGAGGGGGGCAGTCTGGCTCTGGATGGGTCAGCCCTGTAGTTCTCTATTTTCAAGCATCCTTCCATGTGGCCACACTGTCCTCATGGTTTAGTGCATCGTGGTAGGGTCTACATGCCCCCTTCTGCCTACACTTTAAGAAACATAAATCTTGTATCAAGGACTTTAACACATAAATCTCACTTAAAAATTATTCCTGTTTTTCAGTCAAATACTATATGTGATGATTGACACTCTTAAATGCCTTCTCACTAGTAATACCCTTCAAAACAGTTCATTATTAAGTGTCCAAGTTAACTTACAATCTCCTAACAGGTTAAACACTAGCACTTAACTCCTAAAATATATGAGTTACAAATTGAACATTAAATAAAAAAGCACTTGACACTATTTGAGGTTTAGTGCTTTCTAATCAACATATGTTATTTGTTATGTTAGATGACTTCCATTAGTTATTATGGGAGTAATTCTCTAAACAATAGTTCTAATTTGTATTATAAGAAAATGTTTCTTTGGAACTAGTGCTGAAACTAAGCAAGGCTTTGGGTGAGGTTAAAAAACTCCCTAACTCCCTGGCTCTATTTATTTTTGGCTCTTTCTGGATACAGGACGGTAATACACATAGACCTTAGAATGGAGGTTATATTTAATTGACCCCCCTTCATCAATATCAGTTTGCTTTGGGAAGCAGGTGAACACCTGAGCATCAGCAATGCCCTCTGCCAGAGTAAGTAGACAGCTAACTACTCCTTTGGCTTTCTGACAGTAACTGCACTGCCACTTTCCTTTCCAATTCTCAGCCCTGCTGCCCAGAGATGAGTTCTAAATGCCCAGGGCTCAAGGTGAAGAGATTGAAGCTAAGGCAAAGAGTTATCCCAATTTCTAGTGAATTTGTATTGTTAACAATTTAACTTTTCAAAGGATTTTGGAGTAAAGCAATCAACTCTCTGCAGGAGTTGGGCAGGACACAAGGCTGAGATTGCTGAATCAATATGTGGAAACCTGACTGACAACTTAGGTAATTTGATGCAGGATTTGGGACAACAAGTGGAGATAAATTACTTAACACAGTTGGGAAGCAAAATTGTGTTCCGAAAGAGAGACGTATTTTCCTGAGAGGAGTGAGGAGAATTGTACTGACAGGGAAGTGATGGCACAAACAAGCCTCTCACAAGCATCATTTCATATGCAGCTGCATGTCCTGATGAATATATATCAATTATCTTTATGGGGGGTGGGGAGGCGTTGTGAACTATATGTAAATCAAGATGGTTATGAATGATTTCTCTTTAAAGTATGAAGCTGTATAACACAGTCAAAGTAAAGGAAAATGCTTATTTTGTAGAGGGAAAAACGTAGCATTAAAAACAGTCATTTTTTTCCCTGAATCATGCTGAAAATCTCTTAGAATTCAATTTGACTTATGACTGACTTGTGAAAACACTTTAATAAAGTTTATTCACACTTTACCTAGCTTATACTCATATATTGAAGATAAGTTCCCTTTTTGCCTTTTTCCAAAAGTGCTATGATTTTTGAATATATGAGAGTAAGTATAATTAATTAATTAATCAATTCCAGGATTCCAGTTCTTACACCATGATGTGACACTTTTGTTTCAACTTGGCTAGACCAGGTTGCCAGCAGTTTGGCAGGTGAGACGTAGACATCTCCTGTTAGGTGATAAACTCTAATGAGATCTCCAATGAGCACCCATACCGTTGAAAGAAGATAAGCATGGCAAGCAACACTGTTACTTGCTGGTTGGTGCCATCAAGTTGGTTCTAACTCAAAGAGACCCCATGTACAACAGAAGAAAGTACAACACCGTCCTACCCCATACTCACAACTGTTCACATGTGTGGGGCCATTGCTGCAGTCAGTAGGCCACTGTTGCAACACAGCTTGTCAAAGAGCTTCCTCTTTTTTACCTGTCCTCTTACTTTTCCCACAGTGATACTCTATTCCAGGGATTGTTCTTTCATGACTATCTGTCCAAAATATGTCAAAGTTTTGCCATTCTTACTTCTAAGGAGCTTCCTGATGTACTTCTCCGAAGAGAGATTTGTGTTTCCTTTGATAGTTTCTTCTATGTTCTTTGACAGCACCATATTTTCAATCACCTCCGATGCATCAATTATTATTGTTTTCTTATTTACTGTTCAACTTTGATATGCATCGGAGGTGATTGAAAATTCCATGGCTTAGGTCAGCGCACCTTAGTCTTCAAAACAGCACCCCTATTTTCAGAGGTTCTAGAAAACATCAAGATGGGAACAGAAAGGGTCCTATAATCCACTGCGAGGAGAGGGGAGAGTTGCTAGTTTGACCAATTGGGGTTTGACCAATTTCAATGTATCGAAGAGGATTTTCTGAGAGGTGAATGGTAGCTGATAGTGGGACTGGAGAAAGAAAGAAAAATAAAGGAAGTAAAAATTATATATACATATTCATTTATATAAATATAAACCTATATATATATAAATATATAAAGATGGGTGAATTTTTTGGATATATATATGTAAATACAATAAGGTATCAAATGGACTTTGGACCTTGTGATAGTCCATGTCAACTAGAGAACCCAATCGAGAGATACTCATATGTAATAGAGAACTGTATATCAAAGAGTAATTATATATTAAAAAACATTCCAGCCCAGTCCAGATAAAGTTCATAAGACTAGTTTTAGCCCATATGTCCGATATCAGTCTCTAAATTCCTCTTCAGGCTCACACAACACATGCAATGATACAAAATGCAGGAAGATCACAAGGCAGTGCACGCAAAGTCTTGTGGAGCCATTGGAAGCATGTCAGCATGGGCAGAGCTCTCCACATGGCTCCTCCAGCTCTAGGGTTCTGGCTCCATCCGTATAGGTCCATGGGGCTTGTCAACAGGAATGCACAGCAGAGAGAGTATATCCGCCCTCCAGTGAGCTGTTTATCTCTGTCAAGTCTCGAAATGAGATCATCAAGCCTTGACCTTATTGCCAAGGCAACTGCCACAGACCTCAACTTAAATCTTAACTCAGTACAAGTAAGATTGTTGCAATAGTGTGGCAATATATGATACTCTTCTCCCTGCCATAATCGCTGAAGACAAAATGAGTATATAAGTCAGGGTCTTAAAGACTTGAAGTTAAAAAAAAAAAAAAAGCTTCAATCTAGTAGGGAAACAACAAAGCCCACATGGAAGAAGCAAACTGGCCTCCTTATTCATGAGACGTCAGTGAGAACAGGTCTCAGAATTTTAAAAAAAAACAAGCAATCAAATTGATGTAAAGGAGTATGGAAAAGTGGAGACCCAAAACCACCTGTTAGTTAATTGGACAGTCCCTAACAGAAGAGCCACATGGAAGGGATGACATATTCAGAGTATAGTACAACACTGAGGAAACTCATAACTATCGTCTTGCTCTTTAATAGTTCCTCTGCCTACTATGATGGCCTTAGTTCTGACTCACTAATCTTGTTAGGCCTGTGTGTGTACACTTGTACAATCAAGATCTTTTGATGCATGAAATCCACGATATATAAACCCCTCATAAACAGTAATGGGAGTAGTGATTCCCTGAGAGCACAGGAAGAGAAATGGGAACGAGGGAAGAAGGGAAAGGGGAACTAACAGCAATCATAAATGGACATACCCACTGAAGAGGAATGAACAACAGAACTGTAGGGCTCATGGGATAGTAGGGAGGGAGCGGGAGGGGATAAAGTGGAACTGCTATCCAAGAGTGAAAGAAGAAAGATGTATTTAGAATGATGACAACACTAGTACAGTTATGCTGACCTAATGGAACTATGGATTGCAATACTATCTGTAAGAGCTCCAAGGACTCAAGAAGGAAGAAAATGTTTTAGAAATAATGATGGCAACATGTGTACACATAGGTTTGATAGAATTGATGTATGGATCAATCTTTTATAAGAGCTATAAGAGTCCTCAATAAAATAATTATTAAAAAATTTAAAAACATTACACACCTAAATAAATAAACAAATCATTTTTGTGGCAGTATTCAATACAATAAGTCTTTTGGTACTTAACTACTTCTTCCATGAGCATTGATTCTGACTCCAAGCAAGGTGAAATCTTGGAAAACCTCAGTATTTTCTCCACTTATCATACTGCTACCTATTGACCCCAGTTGTGAGGGTTTTAATTTCTTTTCATTGAGCTATACTCTATACTGAAAGCTGCAATCATTTATCTATAGCATTATGTACTTCAGATCCTCCTCATTTTCAGCAAGCAAGGTTGTGTCATCTGCATATTGCAGGTTGGTAATAAGTCTTTCTCCAATCTGGATGCTACATTCTTCACTGAATCCAGTTTTCTGGCTATTTTCTCAGAATATATATTGAATCTGCATAATAAAAGGATAAAACTCTGTTGCACACTTTACCTGATTTTCATGATATAGTATCCCCTTGTTCTGTTTACAGCTGCCTCTTGATCCATGTACAGGTCTCACATGATTGCAGGTAAGTGTTCAGTCTTTCCCATTATTCTCATGGTTAACCATAGTTTATGATAGTCCTTTGTCAAGGAAGTACAAGTAAATACATTTCTAGTATTCTCTGCTTTCAGCCAAGATCAATCTGATATTAGCAATGATATACCTTGATTCACATCCTCTCTTGAATTCAGTTTGAATTTCTAACAGCTTCATATCAAGATGCAGCTGCAAATATACATCTGCAACCCCTGTTGAATGATCTTCAGCAAAATTTTACTTGCACGTAATATCAATGCTACTGCTCAGTAAATCCTAACTCTGGTGGGTAACCTTTCTTTGAAAGGGTTACAAATATGGATCTCTTCCAATCAGTTAGTCAGAAAGTTGTCTTCCAAACTTGACATAAGGAGTGAGAGCTTCTAGTAACCTCATCAGCTTGTTGAACATATCTATAAGTATCCCATTAATTCCTAGAAAATTGTCGTGGGATAATGTCTTCAGTGTAGTTCAGTGTAGTTTTTCCCTCAGTACCTTTAGTTCTTGATCATATGAGAACTTCTGAAATGGTTTCATGTCAACTAACTCTTTTTGGTAGTGACTCAAATTTTTCCCTTCTTCTTTTGATGCTTCCTACATAGTTCAATATTTTCCCTATAAAATCCTTCAATACTAGAATGTGAAGCTAGATTTTTTTCTTGATTTCTTTCAGTTTAGGTTCTACTGAGGCTGTTTTCCTTTTGGTTTTCTAAGTTTATATCTGCACATTTCATTATAATATTCCACTTTGTTTTTTAACTGCCCTTTGAAATTTTATATTCAGCTCTTTGGCTTCATCATCTCTTGCATTAGTTTTAGTGACTTGACAGTTAAGCGCAAGTTTCAGAACCTGTTCTAACATCCACTTTGATTTTTTCTTTCTTTCTATTTTTTTAAATGACTGGGGCATTTACACATTCTCCTGTCATCTTGTGAAGGGGTGGAATCTAGCCTGTTAATGAGATGTCAGCTTGAGAACTTTATTTTGGAGGCATGATGGAAATAAATAGCTCACTGGAGGCCAGATACACTCTCATTTTTATCTCTCTGCTACACATTCCCATTGAAAAGTCACATGGAGACACTGATGGAACCAGAGTCCAGGAGTTGGAAGAGTCAGATGGAGACCCCCACTAGTACTGAGATATTTCCACTGTCACTGAATCTACAAGAATTTCTACCTACTGGCTTGTAATCTTCCTGCATTAAGTACCATTACATGGCTGTGTGAGTTTAAAGAGGAATTTATCAATTAGTATCAAACCTATGGGTTTATAACAGACTTATGAACTTGATCTGGCCAGAACTGGGATGTTTCTTAATATGATTGCTCTTTGATATAAAGTTCTCTCTTACACACTTGAGTCTTCCTAAATTTGTTTCTTTAATCTACCCAAACTAACACAATGATCTTTTGCTGTATTTATGTATGATATTCTTGATGCCTTCCCACAACTAATCAGATCTTCTGTCATTAGAGTTCAATGCATCAGATCTAGTCTTCAAATTTTCTCAAAGTTAAACACTTAAAGTCTCATTTTGGTTCTCATGGATTTCTTTTAATTTTCTTCATTGTCAACCTAAACTTACATATGTGTAATTGATGCTTTGGTCCACATTCTGCCCCTAGCCTCATTTCAGAAACTGATTTTGTGCTTTTATCTCTTCCCACAGATGTAGTCGATTTGATTTCTGTATTTTCCATCTGGAGAAGTCCACATGCATAGCCATTTTTGGCATGTTGACAAAGGGTATTTGCAATGAACAAGTTGTTTGCCTTGCGAAATTCAATGATGCATACATTAAACTCATCTGTAGTTCATGGACATAAGGCAAGAACTCTTCAGTGTGAGAAGAAATAGAAGACTGTTATCTCAGTGTAATGGAATTGGTGGTATTTGGACTTTGATTTGGATCCCTGGCTTTGGGGACTTCCAATGAGTGTGACTCAGGGATACCATATATTTACATTTTAAATGTCCTCCTTGCTTTATTATGACATGTATTAATCTCCCAAAGTCAGCCAAAATGATGTGGATATAGTAATGTGGTCAGGAGTAAAGCCTTCAGGACTGTCATCGCTGATGGGGTATGGCACAAACATAGCTTCAAATATATTTTAATAATTGGAACTTGGAATGTAAATATATATATATACCATATATTAATCTGAAAGACATGACTCTGCTGCAGGAAATGCATATGATTAAAAATTTTTCCCTATAACAAACCATCATTATTTGTGTAAGTTGTATCTGTTCACTCAAAAGTTAAATCTATACAAGTCAACAATTCATGTATTGCAGTTCATAGCTGCTCTATATTTTTATAATTTCACTTTCTCAACAGTTTTTTCTTTTGGGTCTTAAATTATCATTGGTTAAAGTAATGACACTATCAATGTGTAGTGGTTACAAATTCTGCATCATAGCATGAGCTTGCATGTGTCTGAATAGGGGAACTTATGGACTAGTGACTGATTTATGGACTCGAGTTGGACTTAGCTGGGACACTTTCTTGATCTATAATAACTTCTTGATAGAAAGCTCATTTCTATGTGTCAATGAATTTGTTATACTAGTCAGCTCTGCTAACACCAAAAGCACTGACAGAGATATTCTCTTAACAGTAGTGGAATAATTTGGAAATAGAAAATACTATTAGTTATATATTTGCAATACGCTACACATATTTTTGCAATATGCTACACATAATTCCTGTCCTTCAAATGTACATCTAAAATGTTTCATTGCAAAAACTTTACATATACACATAAGTGTGTGTATCTTAAGTCCATTGAGTCAATTCTGACTTATAGTGATTGCAAAGAAGAGGGTACAACTGTCCCTGTGATTCTGCAAGATTTTCTTGTCCTTTATGACGTTTTATTTTTGAAATCTTTTTATTGAGGGTTCATACAACTCTTATGACAATCCATATACCCACCCATTGTGTCATGCATATTTCTACATTTGTTGCCATCATCATTCTTAAAATATTTTCTTTCAACTTGAGTCATCGGTATCAACTCCTCATTTCCCCCCACCCTTTCTCCCCCTCCCTCTCCTTCCCTCCATCCCTCACCCTTGAAATTTTTTAAATTATTTTTTTCATGTCTTTCATTGTCCAATGGCTCCCTTCACCCACTTTTCTATTGGCTACCCCCCAAGGAGTGGACTATATGTGGATAATTGTGATGTTTCCCCTCTTTCCCCCACTTTCCCCTCACCCTACTGGTAACTCTAGTCTGATTATTGCTCCAGAGGGATCTTTCTGTCCTGGATTCCCTGTCTTTCCAGATCTGATCTGTATTGGTATACATCCTCTGGTTTATCTGGAATATATAAGCTAGAATTGGCTCTATGATCACTGGGGCGAGAGTGGCGTGGGCTTTAAAGGACTAAAAGAAAGTTCTCTGCTTCATCTGTGCTACACTACACCCTGATTGTTTCATATCCTCCCTCACACTCCTTCTGTAAGGGGATGTGCAATTTCCTACAGATGGGTATTGGGTCTCCCCTTTGTACTCCCCCTTATTCACAATGATAAGATTTCTTGTTCTTTGATACCTGATCCTATCATGATCATGATCACACAGGCTGGTGTACTTCTTCCAGTGGACTTGGTTGCTTCTCAGCTAAATTGCACTTGTTTAAATTCAAGCCTTGAAATCCTCCGATGCTATCTCTTTTGACAGCCAAGCACCATGAACCTTCTTCACCATATTTGCTAATGCACTCACTTTGTCTTCAGCAATTGTGTCCAGAAGCCGAGCATCACAGAATGACAGTTTCATTGAACAAAGTGTTCTTGCATTGAGGAAGTACTTTAATGGAGGTCTAAAATCTATCTGCTACCTTAATACTAAATTTATAAATAGATGCACACAGATATATTTCTCCATCATTATATATAACTATATTTACATATGTACATGCCTGCATTTAGACCTCTATAAATGCCCTGTGCCTTCTAGTTCCTTTCTCTATTTCCTATTACTTTCCTCTTGTTCCACTCTCATGCTCAACCTTCTTTTGGGTTTCAGTAATTCCTCTCGGTTACATTGCTCTTGATCAAGCCCTACCAGGCCTCGTACACCCTCTTAACCATCTGTTGCTGTTCCCTTCACCCTGGAGTTATCAACACCCACTTCCTTTCCCCTGCCACCCCCTCTCCCGTGTTCTCCCGACACCATTGTTCCCACTGTTTTCTCTTCCAGATTGTTTATAATGTCTAGCTTATCTAATAGACTTGCAGAGATAATAATATGCATAAAAAACAAGACAGAGCAAAACACAACAACAAAACAAAACAACAGCAGACCAAAAAAACGAAAAAGAAAAAAAGTCTATCAGTTCAGGGTCTGCTTGTTGACCTTTAGGAGTGTTTTCTGGGCAAGTCTAATGAGGTATCATGCCCTGGTCCCTCAGTCTGCTTTTGATATTCCCTGGGGACTTCATTGCTCTGTTCCCCTTGCTGCTCTCTTGCACACCTTTAGTGTCTCACACAGTTTGGTGGCGTCAGTTTGGGCACAATTCCCACACTGTGCTCGAGCATGTACCCCATAGTACTCAGCCATGTACTATGTCATAGTAATAGTACTATTGTCAGTGAGGCCTGTCTTGTCGTGTGGCCAGCCCTATGATCCATTCTGGGTTTTGGCTGCACTAAGTGGGAATATTGTCAGGATTTGGTGGGCTTATTAATTTATTTTTAACATTTTATTATGAGGTCTTACAGATATTATTATAATCCATAGTTCCATTAGATCAAGCATAATTATACAATTGCTGCCATCTTCATTTTCAATACAATTTCTTTCCTCTTGAAGTCTGTTTGATACCAAACCTCACTTATTTCTTCCCTCCTAAAACTATCACTTTTTACAGGAATAGAAAACCTCAACTTTTCCCATGGCGTAACTGGTGGTTTCAAACTGATTACCTTTTATTTAGTAATCCAATGCTTAACCACTAAGCCACGAGGCTCCCTGTGTGTATGTGTGTGTGTACAGCAATAATCTGAAAACATAAGGATCAGTTTACTGTGCTAAACTCTCAGCATTTCCTTCCCCTACAAGCATTCAACACAAAGACAAAATCCAGTTATGGGGGAAAGAAAAATAAAAATAATAATTTGGGCTTTGTTAGTTTTGCTTGTTTTCTTCTTAAATTTTATCTGTAATTACTCTTGAGACCACTATGATTGACATTCTTCTGAAGGCAATGCAGATATTAAAATATAATTAAAATATAAGAATTATTTCAAAATAAAATAAATATAAATGCTAAACAAGAATTAAAATGGGCTGCCCGACATGTCCCAAAGATAGTGGATTGTCTTCCTTTAAAAAGAATGCATAGTTAGTTGACAGCCTAAGAATATCTCCAAAGATAAACAATAAAACAACCCAAAACTGTTCTTATAGGTCATCACTTATACTGCTGGACCAACTAGTCAAAATCATAGTTGCAATCAACAAGAATATGAAGTTTAATTGTTTAGGATTTGATCAAGTTTTTCTGAGATAAGACATTTACCTCCAGATAAGACATTTCAGAATCGGGCATTTCAGAGAGTGGTAGTTTTACTTTGGAAGTGCTGACAGCAATCTTGTAGCCTTTGAATACAAATATAAGAACCAAATACAAGAAAAATAAATATGAACACTTACAAATGAATTTTAGCCCTTAATTTAAACCTTCCATTCAAAATCAGTTTGTGCTCTGGTCTCTAATAATTTTCTTCATTTATTTATTCTAGTCTGAAATGTTTTGTTTCTCAATTCTATGCATAACTGAGCTAAGACCTGCCTGAGCATGACCAAGGAAGACACCTCTAAGTGATATTTTATATTCAACCCCAATAACAAAGACTCACTTTAAAAAGGAGAAGAACTAGAAATCTATTCAAAGTATTACTAGAATGAGCTAATAACAGGAAGATTTCTGAGCTATTTATTCCAGTTTAGGAGCCTGGCTACTAACCCCAAAGCCAGCAGTTCAAGACTACACACATTCTGTCAGAGAAAGATAGGACTGCCTGCTCTGTTAGCAGTTTCCCAACTTGGAAGTCACAGCAGCAATTCTACTCTGTCGTATTGTACCACTACATGTCACCATCAATGTAATCGTAGTGATGGGTTTGTTTGTGTGTTTTTTGTATTATTATTTAGGGTATTTTTTTACCCTGGTAGTGAAAACATTTGTCTTTTGCTGTTGTGTTGCAATTATTATGAAAGAATCTGGAATAGCCTTACGAAAAAACATGATGACTTAGATTCGAAAGTTACATGAGCCTGTACATGATTGGCTTCCTTATCTTTCCTGTAAAGCATCCTATAAAGATAGAACCAAGGATCCAATGCTCTGATAAGAGAGAGGGAAGAAAGAAAAGTTGTCAAGGAACCTATAAGATGAGGAAATAGAAGACAGTTTCTATAAATTCACCCTATCTACATGATATAGCTATATGAATATGTGTATGTGTGTGTATTTTTAGATTGAAGGGTGACAATATGAAAAAGGATGCTCTGTATCTTGTACCAGATTCCATAAGTGCCTGCATCACACAGTGGTTTGTGTTAGATTACAAACCTGAAGTTTAAAGGCTCACACCCACCCAGTGATTCCACAGGAAAAATATCTGACGTTTCCCTTAATAAAGAATAAAAATAAAAATGAAAATCACTGCAATCAAAACAATTCTAACTCATGGTGGCCCTACAGGATAGGGTAGAACTGCTCTGTAAGCAGTTCTGAGACTGTCCAGATTCTGAGGTTGTAACTCTTTAAGAGAGTACAAAGCTTCATCTTTCTCCTGGGAAATGGGTGGTGATATTGAACAGCGGACTTTGCTTAGCAACCCAATGCATAACCACTGCACCATTAAGATGCCTTATCATAAAGAATACAGCCATTGGAAAACCCTTGGACAATTCTAACATATACCACATAGGTTGTGAAGTGTTGGAGTCAACTTGACATTAAAACATTTGTTTTTCTTAGTTTTTACCAGATTTCATGTACATTCTTTACTGGAAAAAAATAAAACAGTATTCCTTCTCCTAGCAGAATGTTCCAGAAAAAAACACTTCCTAGTATTGTGAGGTGAAGCAAAGAAAGCTATAACATGAACAGTTCTGGAACAACTTTGTTTCTTTCCCATCCTTTTTTCTTTTAATTCTACTTTAGCTCACTTTGGTTAAACCTTGGTCACTTTCATAATTGCATTTTGTTTTTTAAGGATGAGTATAAGATGGACCCAGTGGGATAGATGTTAAAGATGTCCCAAAGTGAGAGTGTCCCATAATGTTATGCCACTCTATGATCCCTGATGTCAATCACCAATACTACCCTTACTTTTCTCACTCATGTCCCATGGTCCCCCAACTCTCTACATCTCACAAAATCAAAAACTGTGAAACTATTTATGTCACCATGGAGGCAGGCAAGTTCCAAGCGTGTAGCTCATTTATCCATCTGGAAAAGGTTCTTTACTCAAACCAACTCACACTGTTGACTCACAAGACTGTGGAATCTGGTGACACAGGCCCAGCGACAGGTTCAAGTGACGAGAACTCAAAGGTCAGGGAGAGGCAAGTCATACACGAGACCCTGAGCAGATACAAATGTTGCGAAAGCTGTTTCATACAGGTATAGAAATGAAAAATGTACAAAGTGAAATAAGACCTCACTTGCTTGGCCAAGTAAATGAATGCACTGAGGCTCAAATCCAAAAGATGGGACCTTGTGGACTTTGAATGAGGTGATTTTTTTTTCTTGCAAGGGTTAGGTAGAAAGTATACTGACCCTTTCTTCATGATTTTGTTGGGTCAACTCTAGTTTCAGCCAGTTCTAGGATCCCAACTTCTTCCCCTCTCCAATGAAACAAGAAGTTGGTAGTTTACTTATTGAAGAAAGAGTTAGAACCAGGAAATAATAGATAGCCTTTTGGGGTTTCTGAGGCTGTTAATCTTTTTGGAAACAGGTAGACTCATCTTTTTTTCCCCAAAGAGTGGCCGACCGAGGGGCTGAAAACCTTGACCTTCAGTTAGCAGCTCAAAATATAAGCTACTATGCCACCAGCATTCCCTTGATATGGACAGTTTCTCCTTATTCATTTGTCTTCACTGTCACCCTCTGGCAGTCACCCACTTTGGTGTCAATTTGTGGTTTAAAAGTGTAGGAGTGGAATCTAGACTGTCAATCTGGAAAGAGCCAATGAGACCTTTGTGTGGGCATGGCCTTTTCCTGAGAATTCTGGGCAGGTGGTATTTCTTCTTGCAGGTGGGGACATTGCAGCTGACAAGACACAGGGCAACATGCTGATAGATCCCAAGCCCTGGAAACTGGACAAGCCATGGGGACAGCCTTGTGAGCACTGAGATACTTCTACCACCAGTGGATACACAAACCTCTGCACCCACTGGCCTGTGATTTTCCTGGTGTCATTGCATGTGCTTCGTGAGTCTGAAGAAGACCTTGTAGATTGGTATCAGACCTATGGGCTAATATCAGACTCATTACCTTGGACTGGACTGGACTGGGATATTTTCTCAATGTTCAATTGATCTTGTACAAAAACCTTTTTCTTAAACACCTAAGGGTTTTGTTAATTTTCTCTACTCTAACCAGACTTACGCACACTCCATCTCCTCAGTTGCATTTTCATTGTGAAATAGGATTTTACCTAGAAGCTGGACTAAGAAACATGTACAGTGTTGCAAGTTTAAAGCTTGATAACTCTGCATGAACTGAAGAACTCTTACAAAAAAGAACTGTTTTAAAATATTGCTATCTATTAGTGCCAAGTAGATGGTCAACCACAGGAAGTCCTTGTATCCAAACCCAAACCAAACTCACTGCCATCGAGTCACTGTGAAATAACAGAGACCCTACGAGACAGAGTCCCTGTGGCTTTCAGAGACTGCAACTGCTTGCAAGAATAGATAACCTCATATTTCTCCTGCAAAGCAGCTGGTGGATTCAAACTGCTGATCTTGCAGTTAACAGCCTAACTCATAACCCACTGTGCCTCCAGAGATCCTATGCAAGCTAATGCCACAGTATTTTACAAACAGATCCTAAACCAGATTATTCCCAAGGAGCAGTAAAAATCTAAATTACTCTCAAATACAGACACTTCCATTTCATGAAAACCTGCAGTGAGCAGAACAGAAATGGGGATATATTGTCTGTTTCCTATCAAGAAGTCAGTTGTTTTCTCCCTGCTTGCCAAAAAGAGTCGTGAACTAAAATAAAATGGAATAAAAAATGCTTACCCAAAGCTGCCATGGGTATGTAAATGCTCTTGGAATTTTTCCAAAGATTTTAACCAAATATTCAACCCATAACAACTATTCCCTGTGGCACTGTTCAAGCATGCTGCTGTTACACATTATAAATGGAAGCCAAATCACACACTTATGTAAAATGACTAGTATAGCGGAAAAACAAGTTATGTATTTAATAAGCAATCTCAAGCTTGTAATGTTGAGAAACCCACTTGTAATTTCGTTCATAGTAATTTCCTTCATAGTACCCCTTCCCCCACAATACTGTTCATTTTTAAAGCTCTCTACAAGGCTTTTGTAAAAATAAATTTAACTGATACCACCACACCAATTGTCTTTGCCCATTTCTTTAAACTGTACTTGTATTCTCAAATATTAGTCATATTGAAATTCATAAAATATGACTGTACAGTTTTCCTTACAGCATGGCTTTTTATTTATGAATTATGTGCATTAAAAAAGCTATCAGTCTGTGTTTATACTCTGTACAAAACTGCTTTCTACCTTTTCCAACCTGTGGGATACTTTGCTAACAAATACCATTTATCTGTATTTTGTCTACTGAAGAAGGTTGGCTTGAGTTCATTATGCTGACATTTACTGCTCTCTGGTTCTGATAGCTTTAATAAAGTATCATAATTGGCATTTTTGCCAATTAAATGAAAGGTTACTGTAAGAAATTAAAATAGTTGGTATGGCAGTCAATACTAAAACAGTGGCATCTCACAAACTGCCAGCAAATCTAAATTTCCACCCAAAGAACAAAAGACTCTTGGTTACTTTCCACCTGACCCCTTGCTCATTGGTTCACTCTCTATGGAAATACTTTAAGGACTGCTGTAAGATTTTACTCTTCTCTAATTAGATAATTATCTTACGCCATTTGAGCTATTTGCAAACGTGTTTTCATTCATCCATTCCTAGGACTGTGTTATATTATTTAACAGGAATCTAAATATACTGTTCATATTCAGGCAGGAAAAATATGATATTGATAATTCATTTCCCCATCGCCCAATGTTATAACATATTTCTCTCTGTTTTACTTTAATTTTTAAGGTAGTATTTTATATATTGGTTTCAGTTTTCTGGGGGCATTTTAGATGTATTTTTAAACTTGGCTTTCTATTCAAACCAGAAAAGATTATCTTCTTCCTGCGGATTTTCTCCTCTTTTGCTGATTAGCTATAGAATGAGGAGAAGCACCTGACAATCCCCATTAAAAAGGATGCTAAGCGGTTTACAAGTCTCAGTAATTAATGACTATTTTTATCACAGAGAATATAGACTGGCTTCTTCCATCTACCCAAACTCAACGTAAGCCCTTATAAGCCTCAATGCCGCATAATCGGTGCAATAGAGCTGAAAATGAGATGGAGGACGCACTGCAGCTTCAGGAATCCTACCTTTAGCTAAGATGGAACAGTAGATGCTTCTGGAAGTCTCAAATGTGGCCGCCACTAAGAAACACCAGCCAACTGCCTAAGGTTACTTGTGAAACTCACATCTTTGTTTATATCCTTAAGTAGAGTTCAAAGGCTTTAAATAATTATATTTATGAGAATGATTTTCTAAATAAACAATTTGTTTCCCAGTCTTTTGACTCTCCTTGGGTGTTTTCTCTGATTAGCAACTATCATGGACTCTATATACATGTGACTTTTTAATTCTGACCACCCTGGACTCATAATGTGGTCTTAAACCTCTTAGGATGACAAATGGGTTTTCACTTTCTCCGTGATATTATTTTAAAAACTCTCTTTTAAATCTTAATTTGTTAATAAAAGAATTGGGTCTCAAGTGGGAAAATGGAAAAAGTTTCACATTCATTAAGGCATACTAAGTGAGACAACATAATTGTGGTGTCTTAGTCTGGGTAGACTAGAGAAACAAATTCACAAACACACAAGTGATATAAGGGAGAGGTTTATATATAAGAGGAATGGAACATTGAGAAAGCATCCCGACTCAGTCCAGTCCAAGTCAATTAGTCCGATATTAGCCCATATGCTTGATGCCAATTAGTCTTCTTAAGACTCATGAAGCACACACAATGATGCCAGGACAATCACAGGCCAGTGATTGTCTTGTGTATCCAGTGGTGGTAGAAGCATCTCGGCACTGGCAGGGATCTCCCCTTGACACCCCCCCCCCCGAAGCATCTCAGCACTGGCAGAAGTCTCCATGTGACTTCTCTAGCCCCAAAAGTCTCGTTCCATCAGGATAAGCACATGTGGTTTCTCCTCCAGTCCTCCAGGGTCTATCAGCATGCTGCCATCTTGTCAGTAGAGCATCTGCCAGGGACTGAATTGATGGTCTCTCATCTTCATGAGGAAAATATCATGAGATTTTCCAGAAATCTCAGAGGAAGCCATGCCCACAAAGAGGTCTCATTATGTATCTCCAGAATGACAGGATAGACTCCACCTCTTCACCCTTAATCAAATTGGCACCAGAGTATATGACCTCCACAGTTGGATAATGTGTTCATTTTAGATTTGTGACCATCCTTCTGTAGCCTAGATAAAAATCCATTGTATAAACTAGCCATAATCACAAATAAGTTCATTATGACAGAAAAGGTAACTCACAAAAGGAAGGATGGAAGCAAAGGGAAGGGATGGAAGCATTTTGAAGATCTTAAAACAAGTAAGAATTATCCTAAGTAAAATGCTTGAGGAAGATATAAGTGGTTTAAAATTACTGGGTAGATTTAATAAAGTATCAATTTGAGTATTTTTACCAATTAAACAAAAGGGTGCGATCACTCTTCTTCACAATGCATACATCATCCATCACTGAAAAAATACACTGGTTTCATCATATTTGGAGATCTTTTAGCTCATTTGGTGTAAATATTAAATAATAGTTGGTTGACATATCTAGGGGATTTCAAAAACTAAATATATGTTAGGCACTCAGAAATCAGATTCCTTGAAAAAGCGAAATGAAATCAGAATGATGAGGAATGTGGCTAGATTGCTCATGATATTACAGACAAATTTATGACATAGAAATAAGCTGTTCTTTCCTAAAAAATATAGAAATAGTTTATGAATTTTTCTGTATAATAAAGTGTGCTACTGAGGGAATTAAAATATTACCAATTATCTTATCCTATAGCATCTTTAAGGGGGTTCCAAAGTGAGTTACAGTCTTTTCTTTAGACCACTGATTATTCAGTTGATTTCTACTCATGGTGAGATGGAGGGTTTCAAATTCAATCAGCTCCACAGAGTTTTTACGCCAGTGACTTTTCAGCTGCAGAACACTAAGAAAGTGATTTCTTTTGTGTCATCTCTGAATTGAAACCAACACTTTTTTTTTTAGACACAAGTCTTTATTGTATTCACTAATATATCACAAATACTAAGAACTAGGTAAGGTTTAGAGTAACCTCTCAATATTTTTAAGTTAATGAATGAATGAATGTCATAGCTATATTAGAAGACTGGGAGTATAAGACACGTATGTAAAAAAAAAGACATGTATGTATGTGTGGCACATTATTATATTTCTTAGCAGCTTTCTTACAAACCATCTTTTTACTTAGGAGTTTTTTAATTAAATCATTTTATTGGAGGTTCTTGCAGCTCATATCCCATCCACACATACATCCAAGTGTCAAGCACTTTTGTACCTTTGTTTCCCACATCATTCTCAAAACACTTGCTTTCTACTTGAGCCCCTGGTACTTGCTCCTCATTTCCCCTCACCTTTCTCACTTCCTGCTCGCTCTGAACCCTTGATAATTTATAAATTATTATTATTTTGTCATATCTTACACCATCCAATGTCCCCCTTCACCCACTTCTCTGCTGTCCATTTCTCAGAGAGGAGGTTATATGTAAGATCTTTGTAATCAGTTCCCCCTTTCTCCTTCACCTTCCCTTCACCTTCGCAGATTTGCCCTTATCACCACTGGTCCTGAGGCGTTCTTCTGTTCTGAATTCCTGTGTTTCCGGTTCCTATCTGTTCCTGTGTGCATCCTCCTGCCCAGCCAGATTTGTAAGGTAGAATTGGGATCAGGATAGTGGGGGGTAGAGGGGTAGCATTTAAGAACTAGAGGAAAGTTGTATGTTTCATCATTATTGCTACACTGCATTTTTGTTAATAGCCCAGTACTTAATTATTTGGGCCACCTGGGGCAGCCAATTTCAACAAGTTCATAGCTGCAAGGAAGCTCACTCACCAAGACTCACTCACGTGATGTCATTGAGCAAGATGCAAGGATGACTCAACATGACCTTTCAGGTCTGCTACTGAATACAGATCTGGAAGTGGAATACTAACAGAAGAGCATATTTAGAATACATAATTATTTGAGGTCAATAGGTCAGCACTTACCTAAAGACAAAATTCAGAACCATTTGGAGAGAATGTGTAGAAACAGGAAACAGGAAGGTTGTGAAATAAGTGAGGTTATATTGTGGAGATGGCAGACAAGGATGTGAAACAAAATGTATATTAATTGTTTAATGAGAACTTGTAAACCTTCACCCGATTCACAATTTTTAATTAAAAAATAGAAGTAAAAAGTCTTTAAAAAAGGATTGACTTAATAAACAATTCTTAAAATAAAAAATTGACAAAAATTCCCAGAATTTTGAATGAAAAAAGAGAGAACCCCAATTCATTGCCCACACAAAGAATATTCATAAAAAATAATGCCCATGAGATACTACTTGTTATTTTCCTTTCACTTGTCTTACAAAGTTAAAGATTTTAGTAACCAGAATGATAGTTCCGTATAACATAAAAACAAACCCAGTGCCGCTGAGTCCTTGCAACTGCAATGGTCTCAGGACAGAGGAGACCTGACCCACAGGGTTTCTTCGCCGCCCAACAATTAAGCCACAGAACGGATAGCACGTTGTTTGTTGGTGGCATGGAGTTAGTGTTCCCGCTCGCAGAGGCCATACAGGCACAAGAGAGTGAAGTCGTGAGGTCCTGCGCCATTCCCCCCAATGGTGCTGCCGCTGGAGTCCACTGACACAGCCACGGAGTCACTCTATCAGCCAGGACCTTCTTCTCCTTCACTGGCCTGCGACTTACCGAGCAGGGACTGGAGGAGGACTTCACCTTATAAAGTAGAGTGGCAGTGAAAAAAGAAAGATGTCTGACAGGGTGGGGTGACCCAGGTTACTGCAACAAGGGCTGAAACGTAACAAAAATTGTGAAAATGACACTGGACGAGCGGGTGTTGCTTTGCTCTGTTAGACACAGGGTCTCTAGGAGTCGCAAACCGCTCAACAGAACCTACCGAGAACAACAGCGCTTCCCAAAGGTGCCTTCCACCCAGGGCCCTAGAATACACCCAAATAGCACATCCCATCCCTCACGGGAGAGTTCATAACTTTAAACGCACCTGGATTCCACGAAAGAGGCTTTTTAACATTATAAAATAATCACACATCACAGTCTCCTCTGTTAAAATGATCAAGTTTGAACTTATGAGCTAAATACCCTGTCAAAACGACTGACTATTCTGCATAAGAATGCTGAAAATGGCTGAGCCCCGGTGGCATAGGTGGTTGAGTGCGGGACTGCGGCCTGCGGGTTTGGTGGTTCAAATCCAGCAGCGGCTCTCAGGAGTTGCGCTGGGTAGCACCTACGACCACCAGAGGGCAGTGATGCCACCCCCCCCCCCAGCGGAAAAAAAAAAAGAATGTTGAAAATGTGGAATGTTATGTCACTTATTCAATTCTTTGGTACGGACAGAAATTATTTCCATTGAATATTGTCCATACTAGTATTATTTCCTATAGTGTTGTATATTCTCCAATGTCACATGGAATGTTTTGGGGAAAAAGTATGATTTTACCACTAAGTATCCTTGCATCCGATTTTAAATGATTTCCTCACTGAATAACCTTCACTACATCTGACTCGGAACAATTCTTCACATTTACTATAGGATTATCATACTATTACATGGTTCTGTTGCTACAATACTATTGCATTAAAATAATAATGCCCCAGATGGGTTGTTAGACTGTAAACATTCTAAGGCCAGAAAATAAAATCTTTTTTCCCAGCCAATCTAGAGGTGATTATTCTCACAAAGTTATTGCTATCTATATTTAGAATACCTATATATTCAGCTTAGTTTTAGCTCACTGATTTGGCCTCTCATTTTCTGTAGAGATTTTTATGATATTTTCTAATTAAAATTAAGGAATATTCATTAAGAAAGGAAAGTTTCTTCTGAAAAATAAGTCACTAAATAAGTCACTAAATGCTTATGAAATGACACAATCATTAGCTTAAATATTTGTTGGGTGAATGGTCAGTGTGCCTCTAAATTTCTCATCTAGGTTATTTAAGTAAAGATTTGGGGCTTAGACCTTCTTTATTAAGTAACCTGGGAATGGGATGACCTCTTCTCTCTTCTCTCTTATTTGAGAAACCATCCATCCACTGTCCTGGACACACAGTAACCTTTCCTGGCTCTTGTGCAGGCATCAGCACCATGTGTTACCTGAAGAATGCAACTTCTATATCTATTACTGACAAAGAGAGAATGAAATGTTTCCACATATGGCATGGGAATGAATTTCAGCTCATGGGAGCTTAGTTGGCACCCACCTATTTGTGAATGTGATCTTGCAAGTAACATGTTCTTCAAGCACAGATAGAGCTTTTTTTGTGGCCTTTTATGTTGTGGTCTTGAGTGTGCACAATGCACATATACCTTATAAGATGAAAAGGATTTCTGCTCTAGGAAATACTGGGGAGCAACAAACAATCTATTAAGATTAACGTAGAGAGAATGAAAGATTCATCTACAGGTCTCTGAAAGTTCATAATTCTGACCTCTATAACAAATTTGTGTTTGACATGGATGAAAAATAAAACACAATTTTCTAATTGGCATTTGATGCTGAGGTTACTAGATTATTACAGTATATGGAAATAACCATGTAACTTTGGATTCTATGGACTTTCAATACTAGTTCTGCTTTTTTTAGAATATATACAAGAAACTTGCCTAACTTCGTGGGCCTCCTTTCCTTTATTGATTACATGAGATTAATATTGTTGTTTTTGTTAGGTCTCATTACATTATCTCCAACGCATAGCAACCATATGTATCACCAAAATAAATACTGCCTGGTCCTGCACAATCTTCAGAAATGTTGTCATGTTGGAGCCCATGATTACTGCCATATATGTGTGCCCATATAGCTTCTTGAGGGTCTTACTCTTTTTACTACCCTTCCATTTAACCAAGCACGATATATTTTTCCAGGTATTGGACTCTCCTGACAACATGTCCAAAATACAGAAAAACAAGACTTCTTCATGTCTAAGGAATATTTTGGTTTTCTTTAACACAAATCTAAGCGTTCTTTTGAAAGTTCATGGTACTTTAAATATTCTTGACAAACACCATAGTTCAAATGCATCAGTTTTTCTTTGACCTTCCTTACTCAATATCCAGCTTTTTGAGGTGATTGGAAAATACTATGACTTGGGCCGAGCATACCTTCATGCTCAAAGCGACATCCTTGTTTTTCAACACATTAAGCAGATCTTATGGGGGAAATATGCTATTTGATCTCGTGGCTAATGCTCCCATGTGCATTGATTGATTCCATTAGCATTAGTAAACTCCTTGATAGCTTTAATCTTTTATCTCTTTATCATCATGCTGATCTGGTTGTGAACTTCATCATATTGAGGTTTTTTCCACACTGAAGGCTGAAATCTTTGGTCTTTATCGGCATGTGAAATGAGATTAATAATACCTAGTATATATAGGAGAACTGGTGGCATAATGGTTACAAATTGGCCTGCTAACCACAGTAGCAGTAGTATAAAACCACCCATTTATCCTCTGGAATAAGACATGAGTTTCTACTCCCCAAAAGAGTAAGCCCCTGGAAGAAGCACACCAGCCTGTGTGATCATGAGGAGTTGATGGGATCAAAGACCCAGAACAAAAAAAAAATCACATCATTGTGAATGACGTGACGGGGAGTGCAGAAGGGAAACCCAAAGCCCATCTGTAGCCAATTGGACATCCCCTCACAGAAGGGTCACAAGGAAGACACAAGCCAGTCAGGGTGCAGTATAGCAGGGTGCAGTATAGCACTGAACATACAACTTTTCTCTAGTATGTTAATGCTTCCTCCTCCCCACTATCATGACCCCAATTCTACCTTACAAATGCAACTGGATAACACATGTACACTGGTATAGATAAGAGCTGGCAACACAAGGAACCCAAGACAGACAAACCCCTCAGGATCAATAATGAGAGTAGTGGCAGGGGAAGATGGGGGGGGGGGGAAGGGGGAACCAATCACAATGATTTGCATATAACTCCTGCTCAATGGGGTGGACAAAAGAAAAATGGGCAAAGGGAGACATCGGTTGGTGAATTTTTTTTTTTTTTATAAATTACCAAGATCTCATGAGGGTGGGAAGGTAGGAGAGGGAAGGGGGAAATGAGCTGATATCAAAGGCTGAGGTAGAAAGAAAATGTTTTGAAAATGATGATGCCAACATGTGCACAAATGTGCCTGACAAGATGGGTGGGTGGATGGGTGAGTAGATGGATGGATGGATGGATGGATGGATGGATGGATGGATGAATGGATGGCTGAATGGATGGCTGAATGGATGAGTTTTTTGTGCACCCAATAAAATGATAAAAAATAGTAAACCCACAGAGGCAGTTTTAATCTGTCCTATAGGATCACTCTGAATCAGAATCGACTTAATGGCAGTGATATTTAGTTTTCACTTATTATATTCTATTAATATAAAGAATGAGTGAAGTGATATTGTAAACACTGCTAAAATTCTCAGCACACAATGAGTTTTCAACATCTAATTGTTACACAATTAAAATCCATAGAAACAAAATGTGGAAATCATTGATGCCATAATTGTGCACAAAGCAGACTCATTTTTGAAATAAACTATGTTTATCAAGTCTGTATACTCAGTCCTATGTTTTAATTATGATAGCTTGATCTGTTAAATTTTCTTAGTTTATGTCATTCAACTTTACTACTTGATGTCCTTTAAAATCACTTTAAAATGAATCATACGGTGTATGTTTCTTGGTTCATAACTTTACCTTTTGGAGCGACTGTGAGTTCACGACGATTACTTTATGAAAAGAAGCTCAAAGAAGCAGGGAGCAGAGGAAAGGGACATTCAAGTGCTCAGAAGAAAGATGCGCCTAGTGTGAGTACAGGTAAGAATGTTGGCACATACAAGATTACGAAACTGGAAAATATATAAGCAGTCAGTAAGCACTAAGATACCAAACACTAAATGTACAATTATTTTTAATGCAGAATTATCAAAACAGAGAATTCAACCAAATATATAAAAAAGGGACGTACTCAAATAATGTCCCCTTTAAACACTGGTTTCAACTCCTGCATTGATTTACACCTGGGTTATAGTGTGTCAGCATAGGGAAGTAGCAGAAAATTATCCTGTTCACCTCTCAACCTAGATCAAGATTAAATCTCTTCCAGAGACTGGAAAATCAAGGTTTCCCAGATAGCAGATGAAAACATATATAACTTTCAGACTTTTGGGTCTCAAATCACTGAGCTAGTTTATTTTAGGGCTAAGATTTGAACCAGATCTGTGTGATTTTTTTAATATTGTACTGTTTTATTTTCCATATTGCTTTTCTTTTCATTGATTTCATATCTATGAGAATATGCCTTTTCAGATTTTATAAACTTCTTTTATAAAACAAGAATATAACAAAAAAAACAGCAGTGGTACCACAGTTGAAATAATATATATGCCTCAGACAAACTCATTAAAAACAAAAACAAAACATAAAACCTGGGTCAACATAAAACAAATTAATTAAGCAAAAAAACAGCCTTTTGTTCTAAACTTTGATTTCTAGAAAACATAAAACTCATATTATTTTCAAAATTGCAGCAACTATGATGGTCCTGAATTAATACAAGTTTTTCTTTTTTTAGGTGCTAAGTGGCTTCAATACCACTGAGAAAATATTAAAGCATTTTTAATATGCTATCAGTGTTATCCATGTTTTACTGCATTATAATACCTTAGAGAATTTCAATTTATTTATGGTAGATATCCTTATTCTTGGCTATAAAAAGAGCATTCAGTCCTCTGATTGTGATTTATAAATGAAAGATTAATAGAATTGTCTTTATACAATATTACAGTGTCCCCAGGCTTCTCCTTGCTTTTATGTGCCAATTCATTCACTTTTAAGTCCAAGATATTATAGCAAGCAGAGAGAAGAGGAACATTCTTCTACCATCATGGCAAAGTTTCTAAATATAAATTAGAGTCTGCATAAATATTTAAATGTTCCTTGGTCTATTATTATCATTATATTCATAATACGAGGTTCATGTCTGAAAGGAATCAAAGACTGAATTTAAATTCTCTATCAGGATAATCACTTGTTGCATCTAATTTTGAGGGTATGCTATTAAAGAAACTGGGGTCACCTACTTGTAAAGGATAGAAGTTAGCTAAAATCAAGGTATGACACTTCCTGTAATATTTCAAGGTTAATAAGTCTTCTTTCTATGCTTGTTTTCTTGCTGCATTAACCAACAAGCCTCCAGAGTGCCTTGTAATGACTATTATCTATTTGCATGCTGATTCTTACAGTGTAACAGGTATGTGGTCATGATTCTGATAACTCTGAGTGGGTGAACATGGACACTGCTATTTTTGGGTGAAGTTTTTCAGAGATTCTGAATGAGTCTGAACTCACCAGCTTTTCGAATCTGTATCTACTCCTGGCTGCTGCCTGACAGCTCCAATTTCTTTACTTTAAAGGACTAATCTCCATTTAAGGAAGCGCATTAACTTACCAAAAAGGAAATGGTGTGCTTGTAATGACAAATGAACATGACTCTCTCTTCTGTTTGATAGAAGGGCACTTGTTCTGTCTAAATTGTATATTCTTTGGTAAACAGACTCTCCAGCCCTCTAGCTAGAGGAATCAATGACCTGTGCAGATGGCGCCAGACCTTCTCTTAGAAATGTATGCGCTTGATTTATATTAAAGTTTTGATATTTAACCTTCTGCTGAAACCTTAAATCAGGGCCCTAGGGCAAGGACAAATGTCTTCATCTTTTTAAATTTAAAAATTTGTTTCAAACTCCAGATGAGAAATTAAAATCCCAGAATGATTTGAATCTGAAAGCACAGAAATAACCCTCTAGCAGAGTATGCATTTATAATAAGAGGCATAATCTAAGGATCAGTCTCTCAAATGAGAATCAGAAACAGAAAGAATTAAGGGGAAAAGTTACATCTATGGAAAGACATATATAAACTGCTATGAACATAAAAACCAAGCCAACTGAATTAAAATTCATGCTTATTTAAATACATCCCTATATACCATCCTCCAACACACATATAAATATACACATAAATATACAATATATTCTAAAAGCTAGGCTATTTAAAATTTTTAAAAGTAATTACCAGACTTAACACATACAGCAGGTAGGGAAATTATTACAGGTTGTAGCTACTGCCACCAGAAGAATTGGTTTCAATTCAGTCTTTAATGAGATCAGCTATTTCCATTCATTTTCATGGGTACCTACTTCTGTAATGAAAAGGATTAATTTGAAGTTCCTGGAAATGCATCACCTAGCTCATGTTGGAAGGTAGCTAGTCTGTGGGCTATAAATACAAATTCTTCAAGTACTAGGTTGACTATTTCATTAAAACTGATGATGTTTTAGCATTTCATATGCAGAGCCATACAGAAGGTTGAGTAAAGCAAGTTTTAACATAGAGTGCATTTGAGGAGAAAAAGCTGTCATGGAAAGGTGATCATTCATTATTCACAGATGCACTAGTGGGAGAACTGCTTTCTCTTTCGAAAGCTACGCAATCTGTGTCCAAGTGTCCCCTAAGGATATAACAGTCCCTAAGCATCTCCCCACGTCTAAGAGATCCAATGAAAAGTCTGGGAAAAGTTACTGTGCCACACAGCAGTTCAACTGCCAATGATCTTCATTGATTTTATTTTCCCCTAAGTAAAAATAATACTACACCTTCTCCTCACTGACTGACATGGTTTGGTTCTAAAATGCAAGTTTGTCACAGATGAAATTGTTTTCCCAATAGGTATCAACTTCTGATTCTCTGTGGTTGGGGAGTTACGTAATGACTGTTGTTGGTCTTTGTTGTTCCATGTCCTCCAGTCAATACTGACCCATCAGCACTGCATGCACTACAGCGCAAAGCCCTGCATGATCCTGCACCGGATTCTGTGACTGTGTCCTTGGCCATAGCCACTGTGTCCACCCATCTCATGAAGAGTCTTCCTCTGTTTTGCTCCCCCTACAACGCACCAAGCATGATACCTTTCTCCAGGGACAGGTCTTCCCTGACAACATGTTCCAAAAACGGGGGCTGAAGGTTTCCACACTTGCCTCTAAGGAGCACTTTGGTCGTACTAGACATACAGACTTGCTGGTCTTTTTAGCAGCCGTGGTACTCTCAGTATTCTTTGTCAACATCGCAATGAAAATGCATTAGTGCAATATTGTATTTATTTCATGATTCCCTTTAAGGTGAGAAAGGAGGCCTGAGAGTGTCATGTTGATACCTTGGACTATTAGCTGCAGGGTCATTCGTTTGAAACTAGGAGCTGCTCCATGGGAGAAAGATGGGATTATTTACTACCAGAAAGGGCTACGATCTTGGAAACTCCTGAGGGGTCATTCTACTCGTTCTGATAGGGTTGCTATGGATGGCTTGGACTCAATGGCAGTGAGCATGGTTTTTTGTTGGTTTTTGTTGGTATGATGTGATTTGATATGATAAGCCAATGAGAAGAGTAATGGTGGGAATTAACACCTTTAGATCCACCATCAAACTCTGACTCAATATAAGGAGAATATCCTTGAATTAAGGGCTGAAGCTTCTTTGATCTTACAGGACAGAAAGGTGGGGGGGGGGGGAGCAGATTTTAGAAGGACCTTTAGCAATCAATAAATAGTAGCCATAAATAAGTGGACCTTCCACAAAAAATAAACGATGGTATAATATGATATTTGGCCAGTTGACCTCTCTGTTGACCCAACCTGGAACAATTTGGAGAGTGATAACAATAGTAGTTGTACAATCTGAAAAGTGTGATCAATGGCACTGAAGTATGCGTGAAGAGGTGGTTGACAAAGCAAACTAAATAACTCACAACAGCAACGACAACTGAAAAACCACAGCCAAAATTCACTGCCATTGATCAAATTCCAACTCATACGGTCCCAGGGAAAATTAATGCCAAGATACATGGATCTCTCCAAGGAATTCCAAGCATGCAACTGCTAAATGAGATAAGGGCATCTATCTCTTAGCTACAGAGACTGAAAATCTTCTTTCAAGGCTAGCACCATGAACACAGATTGCTAACCTCATACACTGTGAGAGAGTAAAATTCTGTTTCTGAAAGCTGTCTGCTTATGGCATTTCTGTTATAATTGTACTAGATAATTAAGACAAGGCAACTATACAAAAATCAGCTTTATGTCACAATGGGGGTGGGGGTTGGTAAGCTTATCTTTAGCCTATTCATTTGTCAAGGTTTTTTAATTTATAAAACTTTAAAAAGTAGTAATAATCATAATATTATTATATAATCAGAATTGTCAAGATTTAAGGATGGTCTTATCACTGTAGCATAGCTTATGCTTCTGCTTAAAAGGATATTTGGGAAAGTTAAAGCTGGGATTAATACCTATAAAGGAGTCCTGGGTAAAGTGGGTTAAAATTAGACTGATGACCAAATGATCATTGGTTTAAACCCACCAGCTGCTACCTGGGAGAGCAGAGAGGAAGTCTGCTTCCATAAAGATTAAGAGCCATATAGATCAAGAGCAACAAAGTCAACCCTAAAAGAAGCTCACCTGCCTGTGCAATCATGAGGTGCTGAAACCACCAGATATCAGGTATCCAAAAACAAAAATCAAAATCAATGTATCAATTGACTCCCAAACGATTGCTGAAGACAAATGGATACAGAGGCAAACAGAGTGGAAGAAATGGCTGGTGCCCAGATACCAAATGATAAAATGTCTAGTCTCAAAGCCATGAAGATAAATGAGTTGCCATTTAGCGCAGAGCAGCAAAGTCCACATGGAAGAAGCACACCAGCCTGTGTGATCAAGAGGAGCTGAAGGGAGCAGGTATTGCGCATCAAAGAACAAGACTTACATCATTAAGAATGAGGGGAGAGCAGGGTGGGGACCTAAGGTCCACTGGTGGGCAATTGATCACCCCCTTACAGGGGAGTCATCGGGAGGAGACAGACCAGTCAAGGTTCAGCGAGTCAGTGATGATGTATACAACTTTCCTCTAATCCCTGAAGGCTTCCTCCCCACACATAGCATGGTCCCAACTTTACCTCACAAATATAGCTGAACTGGAGAAGGTACACGGGTATACAGGGGGAGTTGGAGATATGGGGAACTCAGGACAGATAAGCCCCTTGGAGCCAGTGGTGAGATTGGAGCTGCTGGATGGGTAAAGAGAAGGTGGGGTAGAGAGATGTAACCAACTGTAAGGATATACACATAACCTCCTATCTGGAGCACACATATCAAAGAAGTGGGCTGAGGGAGAGGTCAGGCAGTGTAAGATATGACAGAACAGTAATAATTTATAAAGTATCGAGGGTTGGTGGGGAACGGAGAGCAGGAGAAAGGATAGGAAGCTAATATCAAGGGCTCAAGTGGAAAAGCAGATATTTGGAAAATGAAAACAGCAGCAGACATGCAAAGGTGCTTGGCACAGAATATGTATTTATTTATTGTGAAAAACCATATATGAGCCTCCAATAAAATGATTTTTAATAAAAAAATAAAATGATGATGACGACATATGCGCAAATGTGCTTGACACATTGGAGGGATGTACGGTTTGTGATGACATATGTAAGAGCCCCCAATAAAATTATTTTTAAAATTTTGAAAAAAAAAGAGCCAATGTCTCTCTCAATAAAATTGCAGGAATAAATATTTTCATGTAAAAAAAAAAAGATTGATAACCTCAGAAGCCACCCCCTTCCTCCCCTATTATACTCTCTTCTCAGGCTTCAGTATGAATGAGAACCAATAAAAGGGTCTTGGATTAAGTGGATTCATGGCTGAATCACTTCAGTGTCCTCTGTGCTGAGTCACTAGCACCCTTCCAAGCCCTAGATTCAAAATCCTTGAACCTTCCTGCTTGCTGAATTCCCAGGCTTAGGATTTCCTGTAAGGATGTTGGGAGTGTAGTCATTTTTCAGGCCCCACTGAAGTTGAGATTTCAGGCCCAGAAGGCCCATTTTGAAGTGCCTTACACTTAGAAGTACTTCTTCCAAGCACTCCATGGTACATTACTCTTTCTTTCCTCTCTTTCTCTCCCACATCACCTTTTAACTACAGAGCCTCAGATCACATAGGAACAGGGATTCCAGAACAAGATCCACTGGCATGGTGCTGTCTGTACATCTGCTCAGAGACTGTGTCCACAGAGGAAGCCAGAAAGACTGAATGTGTCCACCTACTGGTAGAAGGACGAAGAACTTGAAGAACAGAATGGCCCAGCTTCAAAAGGTCACCTGGTTTCCCTCATAGGATAGATGAACTATATTCATTGTCTCTTATTAATGCACAAAGATAGCTGAAAAGGTTTTTCATCATTATTCTCATATATAAAAATGCTACTTATGGGATAGTCATTGAGTGAAGAGTAGGTATAGGTGAATATAATACAGTATAGCACAAGCCTACTATCTCTCAATTTGTCATAATGTGTAGAGATTATGATGTTATGATTCAGAAGCTATACCACTGTTATTACAAACAGTAGAAGAATCCTCTATGGTGAGAAGTTTTCAGTGGAGTATCCAGAGTAAGACAGACTAGAAAAAAGCCTAGTAATCTATATCCAAAAATGAATCAGTGATAACCTATGACTCACAATATAACCTTGCCAGATATTTTGCTAGAAGATGATATCACAATGCTGGAGGCACTTAAAATGCATACTGGCTACCACAGTTCACTAAACAACAGCAATAGTAAAGGTGACACATGATTTGACAAGGGTTTATTCTGCTTTAAATGGTGTCATTATGAGTAAGAGATAACTCTATGGGAAATACCACCAATATAGTTTAGACCACTACTCCGACACTAATTATAAATCATTTTTATAGTACTTCTACTCTGCATTGATCACTGCATTAATGAGTAAGAAATTAAAGAATTCTCCAACTTCCTCAGTCTGAAATTGATTAACATGCAATCAAAATGCTTTAGCAATTATCAGCAATTGGATTTCAAATGCTGGAAACCAAGAGGAAGGAACAGTAGTTGAAATGTGATCTTGGTGATAGAAATTAAACTAGAGATCACATGACAGAATTTTGCAAAACCAGTTCTTCATTGCAGATATCTTTTTCATTAGCAAAACTAGCTACTTCACACATGGACCCCATTAGATAAAATACACTGGAAATCGTCTTGACTTGTTTTGCATCAACAGGCAATAAAGAGTCTCAATATTATTGGTCATCGCTAGGGGATACTATAGAGCAGACAATCAATTGTTCATATGTAAATTCAAGTTGAAGTTGAAGAAAATTAAAGGGAGTCCACAAAAGTCACAATACCAAACTAAGCACCCGAATTTTGATAACATCTGAAGAATATACATGAAATACTGAACACTAATGACAGAAGACAAGACACACTATGAGATGACACCAAGAGCATAATGCATGAAGAAAGCAACGATCATTAAGAATACAAGAAAATCACAAAAAAGATCATAGAGGATGTCAGAAGAGACTCTGAAGCTTGCTTTTAATCAAAGAATAGCTAAGTGTGTTAGATGGGGTAGACTAGAAACAAATTCATAAACACACATATGGATATAAGGGAAAAGTTTATATACAAGACGAATGGAACATTGAGAAAACACCCCAATCCAGTCCAGTCCAAGGTCATAAGTTCAATATTAGCCCATATGTTCGATACCAGTCTAAAATGTCTCCTTCTGACTCATGAAACACATGCTGACACCAGGCCTATCACAGGCCAGTGGGTGCAGTCTTGTGTATCCAGTGGCAGTAGAAACATCCCGGCACTGGCAAGGATCTCCCCATTGCTCTTTATTTCCAGGGTTCAGGGTCCATCAGCAGTATCCATTGGTTGTAGAAGTATCTCAGTGCTGGCAGAGGTCTCTCTGTAGCTTCCCAAGCATCTCAGCATGGGCAAGAGTCTCCACATGGCTTCTCCAGCCCCAGAGATCTGGTTTTATCAGGGTAAGCCTATGGGACTTCTCCTCCGGCTCCTCCTATCTCCAGGACTCAGGGTTTATATCATGCTGCCATGTTGTCTTGTCCATAGACCAGTACTATCTCCAAGGAACTGAATCAAGTATCTCTCCTCTCATTGGGAAATAGACTTCCCAAAATTCTCAGGAGAAAGTTATGTCCACACAGGAGCCTCATTGGCTATCTCCAGATTGACAAATTAGACTCCACCCATACACTCCCAGTGCTGAAATTGACACAGATTGGTGACTACCACACTAAGGCAAATGGAAGAAATGGTGAAGTAAAAGAACTGAAGAGAAAATTTTAAAGGGCAGATTAAAGACACAAAGTAAAATATTATAATGAAATGTACAAAGTTTAAAAATAAAAGAAAACATAGATTATGTCAAAAACTGACAGAACTGGATAAAAATTTCAAACTTTGAGTTGAAATATTGAAGGATATCATGAGCAACATATTGATTGATTCATGAAGTATTAAAAAAATGGAAGAAACACACCGAGTCACAAAAAGAACTGGTTAACATAGAAGCATTTCAAAAGATAACAAGAATCTTTGATACTTGTATCTTTGATACTCAAGAATTATGATACTCAAGGAAGAAGTCACACTCAAGACATTAGTGAAAAAGCAGGTCTCTAGAAAATGATGAAATACTAGTTGACTAATTGAAAAATTGCAACAAGCTCAGGAAACACTTGAAAGCCTCACTTCTCTACTCCAAGAAATGTGGAAGTCATCAAGCTAGCAAACTGACTGGAAAAGAGATCCATCTTTGTACCCACTGTGAAGTAAAGTGACCCAACAGAATGCAGAGACTAACAAGCAAGATCATTACCATCATATGCAAGTAAAATGTTGCTGAACATAATTTTAAAGTGACTGCAGAAGTTTGTCAACATCTAACTAGCAGAAATTTAAGGCAGATTCAGAAGAAGAACTGGCACAAAGGATATCATTGCTGACAGATGCATCTTGGCTTAAAATAGAGAAGACAAGAAAATTATGTGTTGCATTGGGAAAATCACACTAAACCTCTTTAGAATATTGAAAATTTAGGATTTCACTTGTTATACTCTAACAAGCCAGAGTATTTTCACCTTTCTAATATGTACATAAAAATTGAGTAATGAATAAAGGATGCATTAGAATTATGAATTTGCCAAAGAATGTTGAATGCAGTATGGACTGCCAGAGGAACAAACTACTCTGTTGCTGAAGAAGTGTAGGCAGAAGCAAATAGCATATCAAGACTCCCTTTCAAATACTTATTACCAAGAAAGACTAGTCACTCAACAGAAGGATTCTGGGCTCCCCCTTAACTCTAGCCTCAATCCATGAAGAGTTACTTCTGATAACACGACCAGGCTCAATATTCACCTTCATAAAAAGGTCACTAAAGATATGAGTGCTATAGCAGCATGTGGAAGAAAGCAGATGGTGTCCAGCTAGCATTTGGAATAATGTCTGAGGTCTTAAAGGCTATTATTCTAACAAGCTACCATTTAAGTGAGGACATGAGAGAAGTATGCCAGCCTATGTAATCCAAAGATGACAATTGAAAAAGCTAAATATGATGAAGGGAAAGTACCAATTGTGAACACTCAATTTGTAGAAGACTGTGCAGGACAGTAAGGGTCCAAAATCCATTCGCGGAGTATCCTGGTAGCCTAAGTCCCTGGCAGATCCCTTCTAGGCACAGGCAAGAGGCTCACACAGTTTTACTCTTAGACAGATCAGTGTAAACTTGATTATGGTTGATCTAACATGGTATAATATGATTACCAGACCCCCATCTTGACCAAACATGAATTTGATGTAGGCTCAAGTATTTCTTTACTTTTCCATGACAAAAAGTTTCTGGTTTGGCTGGTGAAATATTGATGATGATCTTTTCTTTCTTATGCTGTTTTTGTACTTACAGCTTTATAGTTTTGTTGTTATTATTTTATTCTTTCCATTTTATTTTGCTTTTGTTTTTATTTGTTACTGCTGGGTTTGTGAAGCATGAAAGGAGTAGGTGCAAAGAAAGAATAGCTGATGAAATGGTCAATCTGAATGTGGGGTGAGTGCTTGTGGGGGTAGGAGCTAGGGAGTGTAATGGGATTTGGGAAGCAAACAAGGAATCCTAGAGGAGGGAGTGACACTGGAACTGACTGTGATGTCTGATGATGATGTATATACAACTTATTTTCAAAGCAATTTTAACCATGGAGATGTATGATTTGTGAATAGCATAAAGAAAACCACTAAAAAAGAGATAAAAATTATTGAGATAATGCGAAAAATGCAGTCAATGTCATTGAACCATCCATATAAAATTTATTTCATGGGATCCTGATTAGCTATGTAACTTTCACCAAAAACAAAATAAAATATATTAAAACAAAAAAATAAGAAAGTTCTCCCTGTAAAAGGGCATCATGCTTAGTAAAGTAGAAGAGAAAAAAGAACATACCAGACAGACTAACAAGACTGCAATAATAAGCTGTGACTTAACAATTTTGAATATGACAAGGAACTAGAAATTGTTTCCTTCTGTTGTACACAGGGACATTATGCATTGGACAGATTAACCACAGCTACCAACAACGTCTTTCTCCAACCCAATAACCGATCACATTCAAATACATAATATTGTCAATATTAGCCTACAGTTATGCTAAATGTAAGGTGCCAGGAAAAACTGGGAGCAGGTTCATAAAATGTGAGCCCATTAGATTCCCCAAATAACCTGCCATCCCTGTGTATAATGTGAGGGGCGTTCTGGTGGAGTAGTGATTATGTATTGGGCTACTATCATCATGGTCATCAATTCAAAACTACCAGCAGCTAGATGCCAGGAAAGTTGATCTTCCTACTCCTGTAAACAATTACAGTTTTGGAAACTCATAGATGGTCACTCTGAATAAGCATTGACTCAATGGCAAGGAGAGAAAAAATGAGAGAGAAATGAAAGTTATGCAGGTAGCAACGAAGCAAATTTTTGGGCTACAATTTCATCAATTCCTAAAGGGGACAGAAAAAGATAATCACTCGTGTTTTACAAGAAACCAGGAATAATTTGTTTATATATTTCAAATATAAACCCAGATTGTTACAACATATTTTCCAGATCTCCACTTGCTGGTAAAACAAGAGTTGACTTGGAATTTTTAGTGTTGCCCATTAAAAAAATTTACAACACCATGAATAATTTGTACAATAAGGATATCCTACACAACTGTTAAGTTGAAATGATGTATAAAATAATGTGTGTGTATTCTTTGAAAATTATTTCCAGAAGCTGTTCTAAATATTCACAAGTACTCACCATCTTTTAAATGAATAATAACATATAATGATTTTCTGCTCTGCCACAGAAATCCCACTTTGGAACTAGTATGTTCAGTGACATTTATAAACCAAAGACAAAGCAAGATCACCAATAATGATGTACTGGGCAGCAGGCAACCATGATACACTAAGTCCATCCAAGTTCACTGTACTCCACAGTACCAGACAGCTAAGTGGAGAATTCATAAACGATGTGTGAACTCTTCTGTTGTACCTAGGAGATACTGAATGTTTATCTTTCTAGGTGCTTGTAAGGCTCCTGTCACTTAGATGTATAAGACTCTAAGAAGACAAAAGAGAAAGTTAAAAAGGAAGTTAAAAAAGTATCTTTCATGTCATGTGTTAGGGTTTTGTACGGGTCAGAAGGGTCTGTCAAATTTAAAGCTTTTTTTTTTTTTTTTTTTTTTTGCATCACTGCTCTCCGGTGGTGGGAGTAGGAAAATTTAAAGCTTTTTACTCAACAAGTTTATGTACATTGAAAACTACAAGTTAATTCCATGAGAAACAGAGAAAGAAGGATTTCTGTTATTTCTCTAATAAAGTTCAACCCACTGATTTCACTCTGAAGTTCTCACCTAGTGATCTTGCTGTCACTGCCTTTAACTGTACAGCAAAACAAAACAAACCATTGTCCGATCTTGCTTCAACCTCACAATTGTTCTTAAACTTGAACCCATCACTGCAGTCACAGTGTCAATCAATCTTGTTGAACGTCTTCCTCCATTTTGCTGTCTCTCTAACTTAAGAAGCATGAAGCTAGTGTAATACTAATCCAAGCACAATTGATAGAATATTATATGAAAAGAAAACAAAGAATATAATCGTGTTCAGAGAGGAAGAGCATTCACATTCTCTGAAGTATAAATATGAATCTTATAATTTAAAAAATTATTCCTCTTGCTGCTAAGCACCAACTTTTAAACTAATGACAATGAAGAGGAGAGTGTTTTAGACAGTGAAGGATCTATAAACACTACTAAATCCAATTCTGTTATTTTACAGATGAGAACTGGATTTGGGAAGATGATTTAATGCAATAGTTTATCTAAATATGAGTTGCAAAATAAACCTTGATTACTGCTTTTGATGTAGAATGAGTAAAGTAACTTAATTTCAATTAATAATTTTATGTTTTCTTACACAGAAATGGTGTAGTCTATCTAGCATCTGTGTTCCAAATGTGTTCTACATGTTCCAATCTGTGTCTACATGGTGTATTACATCATTGAAAGAAGTTCGTTGAGTGTTAACTAGTAGGTTTTCACATCAGAACTATATTCTAAATACATTAAAAATAGTTTAACACTTTAAAACTAGGTCAATTATTTTATTACCTCAATTCTATTTTCCATCCATAAAATAAGTTGCTTCTATTTTCCATCCATTAAAAAAGGTTGAATAATTCATAGGTTTGCAATAAAGATTAATTGAACTAAAAATATTAAATACCTAGGACATTTCAAGCATTCAATAAGTATTAAATGTCACTATGTTTTTCTTATTTATAAGCATGAATCATTTCATAAAGTTAATTAGTAAAATTCAACTTTAATTTGGACTTTAGAAGTTTTACATACAATTGAAATACAGTGGAAGAGAAGATGAAAAGAAATTTAAGGTCCAGATAATTTTTAATCACCCTAATTGTCTTTGAATTTGAAATTGATCTTCAATTTCTTTTTTAACAAACAAGATAGAGGCATGTCTCAGATATCGCAGGTGCCTGCTACATTATCCCACTATACAGAGACTATTGCATTCAAGTGAATCGTATGTTTTTTTTGGTTACCCAATACATAAAATGTGTGTTGATATTAAATCACAATCTATTAAGTGTGCCATAACACCATGAAAAAGTTTGAAGTGTGGTGAGAATGACCTAAATGTTATACCCAGACATGAAGTGGACACGGCTTACTGAAAACAACCAGCACCAACAGACTTGCTTAATTAAAAAGTGACACAAACCTTCAATAGCTGTGAAAAATCACCATCTGCTACTTAAAATAAAGTGAATCACAATAAAATGAGGTATGTCTGTACTAGAATAATAGGTCAGAAAATAAGTGTCAATTTCTACATATTGTTTGTTTCTGGCTACAGAGCATCAGAATGAACTTCACAATTGGCATCCTGGTATCAGCATACAAATCTTGAACATATTAAAACAATCCGTATATTATTCACTCATGCTGACCTTTTTGTTATTGTTCATTGCCATGAATTTGACTCCTGTTCCTGGGGACTGTATTTAAATTTACAGCTGATCTTCCCAATTGTCCCAATTGTTGTTTTGTTTGAGTCAATTTGCTGTGTTAATAGTATTCTTCCTCATATACTTTGTCATTGATTTAGCAAAGATACCTTAAATACTTGCTCTGGGCCAAAGTGTGCCAGCCAAACACACAAAAGTTAGTAGAGATACCGTACAAGAAGAAAACCCTCATAAAATGTGTGTATTAAATTGGAAAAAAATGTATTTAGCATGATGACCACCCACAAACCTTAGAATCCAATGATCTTTCAATGGGTAAATATAAAAAAGAGAAAATTGTGGACAGGAAATAGCATGGACAACATCTAGCAAAGGGACACATGAGAGCTGCTATAATATTTTCCTTATTTATCTGTCAACATCCTGCTCTTTGTTCAAGAGTATAAATTGTAAACTGCGCTTTTTTCTTCAAACCCTTTAGTTGTACTCTTTTAATAACACCATTCATTTTGCATTAGGATAGTGAGAGTGTCTCTAGATTGAAAACCGTGCCTTGACAGGTCTGTTCTTCAGAATCTCCTGTACTGCCGGGCACAAAGAAATCACCAAACGAATGTTTCTTTTCTGGAGTATTAGAAGTATGAAAACACAAAAAGTCACCATGGTTCATGAAATTTAAGTCTTGATGTCTAGATGGGGAGAGCACAGAAACCCAGGGGAACCAATCCAGCTGTTTGAGAAGAGGGGATTGACTGAGTTTCACTTTCATTGTCCAGTAAAGTCATGGTCAATTTGGCATACATAAAGACAATGTTGGGTACCATTAGGCATCCTCACCACTCTTTCTCCTGTCTCTACTTGTCCTTAGTGATCATCTCAGGAAAGTGCGTACACATTAATATGGTTTTTCCTGTTCGATGTCTGAGACCTGATCCTTTTGACACCTCTCAGCCACACTGGCTGGTGTGCTTCTTCTGTGTGGACTTGGATGCTTCTTGGCTTGTTGGCTGTTTGTTAGTTCCAGCTGGTCTGAAGAAGGTGCACTGGCGGAGATGGGAGCTGGAAAAGCAGGGAACTGGGGTTGGATGAACCCCTCAGGGACAGTGGTGGGAGTGGAGTTGCCGGATGGGTGGAGGGAGGGTGGGATGGAGAGAGGGAGCCAGCTGTGGGGATCTGCAGACGTCCCCTATCTGGAGGACGGATGTAGGGAGGAGTGGGCAGGAGGAGATGTCCAGCAGTGTAAGATATGACAAAGCAATAATGATTGCAGAGGAATGAGGACTGGGGGGAAGGGGGAGAAGGATTGAGAGGGAAGAAAGAGAGGCTCATATCAAGGACTTAAGTGGAAAGGCAGATGTTGGGAGAATGTTGACAAGGGCAGGAAATTGGGGATGCTTGGTACAGTATATGTAACTATGTATTGAACTATGTATGATGAAAAGCAATGTATGAGCCTCCAATAAAATGACTAAATTAGAAAAAAAAAAAAAAAGGTCAAAACAAACCCTCTGCTATTTAGTAGATTCCCACCCATTGCAATCCACTAGCTCAAAGTAGACCTGCCTCATAGGAATTGCAATGCTATAAATCTTTACAAAATCAGACTTTCACCTCTATCTCTGATAGGGTATCTGGTGAGTTCTAACCATTCAGATTTTGTTTAGCAGCAGAATGCTTTAATCACAGTGGCACCAGTGATGCTTTAGGATTCGAATTAAAGGTGAAGCCAAAACTTTAGAAATGGATTTGGGAGTCACTCATATAGCTTTAAAAAAAATTTTTTTAAAGAATGAGTGCAACAATTAAGATAACTTGAGGAATAATTCTATTTTCAAGATTCTTTGCAATGTGAATACAGAAGGAGAAAGAGGATTTAGAAAGGGAGCTAAGAGTATTTTAGAGAGGACAAATGGTTAAAAAGAAAGACTGATTGAGAACAGAATAATAACTAATCAATTTGTGATGGCTGTGGTCATTGGACACCATCAGATAGTATTTGAAAACAGGGTGGGAGTCAGCTTATCAGATGAGATTTTTTTCTTCCATCGCTCAGTGCACTTATATCTGTGAACATCATTTTTATACAATGGAATCCACCAAAAATATGATATGTAAATAGTGAAAAGTATGTATTGGTTTGATGTTATTTCAACATATTACTATTTCCATGTATTATGATAGTGCAAGAGATGGAAACCTTGCATTTATTCATGATTTTATAGTATGGATTTTTAAAAAACCTATTAATTGCAGATTGAAATTGGAAAATTTTGGTTAACTATCACAATTAAACTACAATGAGGAGTCTTTATTGATATGGCAATAAACAATCCATATGCAATTTTGGAATCACTGATTACTGTCTGTGTGAGAAATAGTTGGTGTACTTAATAGAATTCATAGGAGAAGAATTAGACTACCAAGAAGGTAGTTTATTCTACAGTAACCTGGCATTTTTGCATTTTGGAAATTGTGCATATGTTGGAAGGGTAGTGTTGCAAAAAGGAGAGCTGGGATGCAATGGAAGGGAGGGGGGTTAATGACCAGCCACCAGAGTTTCTGCATGAAGTAGCTTGCACAATATATTTTTCATTTATTGGATTATCCTTCTTAGCATAGTTTTTATTTCAATTTCTCTTTAAAGTAAAAGTAAAATTAACAAATTACAGGATCTAGTTAGCTAATGTCTAAGATAGAAAAAATCATCCTGAGGATGGATTTTCTGTCTACATGTAATAAAGAAAGAAAACATTTTCCATAGCAATATGAAGATGAACACATATTCATGGTCGCTCACTAATCTAGATTCTTATCCTGTGAAATCCTCTGGAACTCAAAGTACAATACTTTAACTACCTTAGAGTAAACACTTTTTTCAACCACCCACTGATTTATCCATTAAAAACATAATTGAGTGTTTTTATATTGTGCACGGTGATAGCCAATCATGCATAATACTGGTTCCTCGCTCTTAAGAGTTGAAAACAGAAGAAATCTCCAGATATAGCTTAAAATAATCAAGAAAAATAATAAAGGGAAGAAAAGTTTCAGGGTTCTGCCCTGCAAGTACCACTTACATGAGTCATCAGCTTAAGCAAGCTTGTTTTTACATTCCATAATATTTGCTATATGACGCTCCTAGTGAAAGCCTGGATGGCCTCGGGTTTATACCCAGGAGCCTGCTGTGGGAGGCCAGGTTGAGTACAGCCACAAATCCAGTGATACTCATATATGTGCGGGAAAGAGTTTTAGAGCAAGGAGAAATTATGTATCAAGAAAACATCCCAGCCCAACTTTAATCCATAGACTCACACAGCTACAAGCAAGGGTGAAGAACGCAGGAAGATCACAGGCCGATGCAGTCTATGTCATGTAGACCCAAGGTTGGGGGAAGTGTGGCATCTCTCAGGGTGACCAGCAAGCAGGAAGATCAAGGTGGGGAGGGTGGGTATTGAGGCATTCTCCCAAGCCCTTCTTATAAGAAGGCCAACCCACCAGGAGGCATCCTCAGACTGTGACCTGACAGGGTGGTTATCACCCCTACACTTTCATATAACTTCAAGTTGACAAGAAATTATGTATCTACCACAGTTGCTAACCACAAGGTGAGCAGTTCAAATCCACCAACTGTCATCCAAGAGAAAGAAGACCTTTCCGTTCCCGTAAAAAATTACCATCTTACAAACCCACAGATAAACTCACTCTGCCCTATGGAGTCACCAGGACTTGGAATCAACTTGATGGCAATAAGGATTTTTGGATACCCATAGCATATTAACTACTTCAAAATAAAAGTTATCTTTTATGCCTGAATTGAATTTGTTCTAAAATATGCTTATGTAAATGTGCTTATTATTGTAATTATGTAATTTATTAAATATTAAACTAATCAAGTACAATTTGGAAGATATTTCTTTGATGATGCTGTTTCTATCAAAACTAGGTTAAATGTTTTCCTAAAATTAAATAAAAGTAAGTTGTAAGCAAGATTTGCAGTGTGTTAAATGTTTTAATATAATCTTTCTAGTCATAGCCCTCCACAGTGTGAAATAAGTCTAGCCTCTTAGCTGCAGTGAAAATTTCATTTTTGTACAAGTTTCAATTAAGCTAATGAGACAGGGTTAACATCTCTTGATTCAAGTCACCACCCTTAGTTTCCTTAAGCGGTGTGATATGCAGATTAGCTACCATCTTGGATATTTGGGCTGTGCTCCACAGGGCCAGAAGTACGAAACCACTAGCACTTTCCCCACGGGAGAAAGCCTGGGCTTTCTGCTGCCATAAAGAGCTGTAGTCTTGGAAACCAAGAGGTGTGCATCATAAGTCAGCATCGCTCAACGGTAGTGAGTTTGGTTTGTTTTTTTGACGCCGTTCCATCAAAGTTCAGACACAGGCAAAATGCCATTTCGATGATGGGTCCCTGAAAATTCTTTTCCCTGACTAAGCAAGCAAGACTTCTTTTCCTTTGGACAACTCTTAGCTATGGACATCTCTTAGCTATGCTGAGCAATTTTGGATAACTTTGCCCTCTTGCTCTGAATCCTGAATCTGGTTTTTGCCCATTTTACCTCTTCTAAGAGGGACTTCAGCTGGCAACTTCTTGCCTGACCTGATTTGCAGCTTCTATAATCTTTCAGTCAAAAGCATTATTTGGTGTGGATGAAGACAATTCTCTGAAGAGATTTCTGAACTTCAGATCTAGGGCCTACGTGGCCTTGACAACCAGAGGAGCCGTGTTGTAGGTGGTTCATGAATTTTGTGAGGCCTAATTGTGTAAGCTGCAAGATGTCACAGAGAAGTAGTGGTTGATATCAGATAAGGGAATTGAATAACATTTTGAAAAGTCAGATATTTGAGACATCTTTAATCTTCAGATCATTGGGACAAATAATGATCCTTATAAAAGAAATGATTTTTCCCAGGCTGAATTACAACTTCCAACAACTGAGGGAAAGAAACCATTTTTTTAAAGTAAGATTTCCCCACTTAGGCTATACCAAGGGACTTCAAAAAGTTGATGGAAAAAATCCATTATTTTTAATTTACTTTTCAATTAATTGTTTGAAGTTGCATCATATTATATTAACTAGTTCTCAACCCACTTAAAATAAAATACAAAATTCTTAAACTTGCCTCTCATGTAAGAAATACACTGTACATGATTTGTGCTTAAAAGGTGATAAAAACTTTGATCACTAGACTGGTTTTAAAAACCTTGTTCCTTTTTAATGGATTAATAAGCATATTTATATTTTACTTTAAATTAAATCTTTAAAGCATGCAAATGACAGAGTATTTTCTGTTAAATCACTGTAAATTTTTTAAATTGATTACTCAGTTAACCATTCAACTTATATGGATTAAAAGGCGTTTTTGCTGTGCTAAATGCTGTCTTCAATCCCAAAGACTCCCAAAATTGGCAGCACGGTAATGCCTTACAAATATTGTGTTACATTGAAAGAGAGAACATTTTTTTGCTTCTCAGTTTACACAAAATAGGAGGTGATCTTTAATAGTTTAAAACACAATTCATAAAAAACAAAATACTCTCCACCTGCACATGTCTAGCCCCCTCTAGAAAACAAGTGTATTTAACATGCTAGAGTAATATGCACAATTCCTGGGAAATCATCAAATATACTATTTCAATCCAGTCTGTGCTTAGGGAAGTATTTCATCTAAAAGAACCATCTTTATCAGGAAAAATAAGAGGTAAGAAGCCCCTTGGATTGGGCTTATTAGAGACACACCCCTTCTTCCTAGTGGATGTATTAAAAGCTGACATAGGGGAGTCATGTGTAGGGTGGCATGTCCCTGGAAGGGAATAGGAGGTGAAACTTTAAAAATTAAGTTTTCTATTAAAAATGTTGTTACTAATTCTTAGTAATTCAAAGTACTGAAATGCCTTAGTTGGAATGAATGCCCTTGAATTTTATGTGGTAAAAAATATCTAGAAAATAAAATCCGAACAAAGCCATTTTTCACCCATTGCATTCTAATAAAACAAAGAAAGACAAATGAATACGCATTTCTATACCCCATGCTTTATTAAACTACTACGATTTCAGTTGTTATCTGTGAGTTTCTTAATGGAATTTTTCTTTGCGTTAGTTGCTCATAGAGAGAAGGTTTCATGTTCTCATTTAAACCCCAACTATTAGTCAACTAATTGACTCACATGCTTAAACCTTCAAAATGAAAATCTTAACAGTTTAAAATATCACATGTCAGAAATGGAGCAAGCAAAATTTTGGGAGATTATCTCATAAGAATTTCTTTGGAAGAGTTATAAGACCTATTCTAGTTTGTCATTGTTCTGAAAAAGATGTGTAATATAAATTGTGACTTAATTTTTTTCTACTTCTGTTTTATAATAAGTGTTTACTTAAAGGATAATGTCATCTAATTTCATCTCTTATATTTTAGTCTTTAAATCCAATTGCTGGCGATATTGCATTGATTCTTCCATTTTCACATCCTTCACAAATCTTAAAGTCACCATCCCCGTCAAAGTTTTCCTTACATGACAGCTAGTATTACAGATAAAATTAGGCTCTTCAAAAGGAAATAGTAATGGTTAAACTGTACCTATTTCCATCATTATGACCTTGCCATATGATGTTATCAGTTAGCATACACATACTGGAGAAGAGTGGGTCCCAATCCTATACATCTGGTACCCTAATAAAAGAAGACACAAAACACAAAGCAAAGGGACAGATGAAAAGCACAAGATGATGTTATTCACTGTAAGTCAAGGAGCATCAGAACCTATCAAGAGCCAGCGTGGAAGCATGAAATGCTTTCCTTTGAAAAGTCCTCAAGTTTAGTCAATATGGCTGATGCTCTAATTCAGACTTCTAGTCTCCAAAACTGTTCATTCTATTCTTAGAAAATATCCAATTCTGTGTTAATTTGTTATGGTGTCCTTAGCAAACCAATAGACGATCATAAAAGTATGTTATGTGCCCATCTTAACTGTTGTCTCTTTTCCTATTAACACTATGCATTATTTCCAAATGAAATTTCATTTTTTGCACTTAATCTTGGATAAGTAGCATAATCTACAATACTAATATGTACTGAAGTGCTTCCTCTTGTTATTGCAAGTTTTCCATAATATATCCTGTTATTATAGTCTCAATATGACATTAGAATCTTGCCCAACTACTTTTAGGTAATTGGTGCTTGAATTCCTTAATATTAGCAGAAATGCTACAGTTTGAAGCAAGTGTCATCACAGTCCTCAGATTAATTATGGGCTGTCCTTTATTTTTGAAAGATTCATGAATTGTATAGGCTCATGTTTTAAATCATTGAAAAATTCAAAGGAAGAATATTATTTCATAATATATAAATTTTTATAAAATTTAAATGTGGGTGTTTATAAATAAAGTTCTATTGGTGCATAGCCATCTTGGTTTGTTCATGTATTGTCTATGGCTAGTGCCACACCAGACTTGGAATCATGTTGAATTTAAACCGATCCACTTCTAAATCCATGTGCACCATTTTCTTGATGTAAATTTGCAAATATGTACAAAAATAAACCTTGCTGGTTTTGCTTCTGAACCCAGTCAAAGACAACAGGATTAACAAATATCCAGTACATATAAGTATATATGAAAGGATTTCAAAATGTTCAAGGTTAAAAAAGGAATTAAACTATATGCAAATTTTCTTTAAACTTTTGATGCTCTTGTGTGTATATGTGTGTGTGTGTTTTCCCTTCATCAGAACAATGTATCCTGGCAATATTATATTCTGCTTCATGAACTTTATAGGCATAAAACTTTTTTTCAAGGCATAAATAAATACAGAGCAAAAAATATTTAGTGAAATTGGCAAGTAAGGGGGTGACAGAAAATTTTATACTTTCCCAGATGGAGAGAAATCAGAATTGGTAAAGCAGACAAAAAATATCCCCACATTTAGACAGCTCCTAAATTCTTGCCTCTTCTCACTATTAGAAAAAAAAAATCAATATTATTATCCAAGAGCTCTGTGGCAAAGTTCAAGACTGTCAACAACTGCTCACAGGAAAACTACAGCAGTATACTTTTTTAAACGTTTGATTCTTGAAAACCAAATAGGACAGTTATACTCTATCATATAGGATCAATATGATTTAAAATCATTCAGAGGACACATCAATTGATGCTGGTGTATTGGCTCTTATATATAAATTGTAATTATATTATCTCAATGAAGCATGACAATAGCCCTAAGTCAATTGAATATGAGTCCCAGGATCATACAAATATTTAAGTTCTCAGGTAGAAGTAAATATGTTGGAGTGCCCCAGAAGAAAAAAATTTCTCCCAAAAAGTGCCCCAGAAGAAAACATCAGCATGGTGCTTCAGGGAAGCCAGCCATTACAAACCCCGCGCAGTACAATTCTCTTATGACACACATGGGGTTGCCATGAGCCGGTACTGACTAAGTGACAACTCAGTGATGACAAACGAGAAGCATGAGGCTTCAAGTGGTTGCCTGAGTGGCAGGCCTATCATTTTAACCTATGTATGATGTCAATGCCCATTGTCCTTAACTTTTGCTATTCATCAACATCATCCTTATTCTTCAAGAACAAACATTTAAATTCTTAGGAAATTTTGCACATAAAATTATTATGGAAGGCTCTAAAATTCAGTGTTCTACTCACATGTAAAGGCCACAAATAATTTTTTTTTGTAAAGCACAGATGTTGATTTTTAGCTTTGTCTCTTGTCAGAAAGAGTAATGGAATTTTTGTTGACACTGATTGGTTTCAAGGCAATAGGCTGGCAAAGAACATTAATTGACCTCTTAGTATATGTTAGACAGTCATTTTTCACAATAATCCTAATGAGATGTACTGCTACTTCTATTTTCATCTTAGATAATTGCATCACAGAAAGTTTAAACTTGTGTAAAGTTACAGAGTTACACAGGTAGGGCATTGTGATTAAGAACCGAAGGGGCCTAACTCCAGATGCATGTGATTAAACAAAATACTAGTCTAAGAAAATCTCTGCATCCATCTAAATATAAGAAAAGGTTCTGCTATCCCAAATTGAGGAATTGGCTGCTACTGAAAGATTAGAACCCACAAGTCACTCTAGTGGAAAAAGATGGGGTGGTCCGTGTCTTATCAGAATGACATCCTTGGAAATCCATTCGGGGCAGCTCTTCTGTGTCCTGTAAGGGTTGACACATTGTGTTTTGTCTGGTTTTTGTTGATATCCATGAGATTTATAGTGGTAAGTATTTATATTAATATATTCTATTTTCAAAAGAAAATGAACTATCTTCCTATAATTCTCCAGCAATGTATATATGTAATAAAGCTAATAGAGTATGTAAAACTATATTTGAAAACATAGAATAAAATCGATTTTTGTTTACAATCACAGTGGTAGGATGATATCTTCTTGTGCCTAGAATGGTCCTGTCCTGCATTGTGATGCTCATCAGCTTCTCATGAAAGAGGAGGTCCTTTTAGGTTAAACTGCATGCTTTGACCACGATAAGAGAAATTTCTTTAGGTTCATGAATTGTCTTTCCTTCAGGCAGATCTCCTGACCAGCTTTTCTCATTCTAAGATTGCAGTACTGTTAACATAAAATGTTTGCTATCAGGAAAAAAAGTAGGTTGTGAATGGTGCATAATGAACAAACTGCCTCGGGTAGCTGTGATTCACATAGTCCCCAAACACAGATGAGCACAAAGATTGAGCTATCTTTTCAACCTTATTACTGTTTTTAAAGTCGATTTCAAGATATAAGAAGTCTCTGGAACAAAGAAGTGGCACCTCAGTGCTTCTGGCATAACCTCTAGTCAGTAAGTTGCTTTGGATATTTAATCAACACAATGCACTGCATGCATTTCACAGGAATTACACTATTTTAAAATGCAAATGTTAAAATTATATGGCAATATTTGAACACTCTTTTCCTTGAGGTCAAAGTAAGGACACTGAGTAATTACAACTAAAACATGAGATACTTAATTACAGAATTGCATATTACCTCCACTAGATGAAATCATTTTTATTACAGCAATTCCTCACTTTTAAGAAACACACATTTCCCCTACATAGGAATATTCCTGCCATCAGAATGCCTCCTAGGATTTCTGAAACCGAAACTAAAATGGGTGAATTTAATGAAGTGATGTCATCCCCCAAGTCATGTTTTTATAACTAAGGTATGTCCTAATACAAGGAACTTTTAAAATGGAAGAAATAACATATGCTAACCTTTGTTTATTTATTTATTCTTTTAAAGTGGGAGGCCCAGACTTGCTCCTGGAGAGCTGCTGCTGGATTTGAACCGCCAAGCCAGTGGGCTGCAGTCCCGCACTCAACCACTACGCCACCAGAGCTCAGCCCATATTCTAACCTTTGTTTGATATAAAATACAAAAACTAAATTTGCTGATGAGCCCCTTTTTTCTCAGCAACTGATGCCTTACAGCGTAGAATCGTCCCATTCGTTTTCTTGCCTGCCGTCTTTATGGGAAGAGATTGCCGGGTCTGTAATCCCACAGGACTCCTGGGTGGGTTTGTGTGCCCAACCTGACAGAGAAGTAGAATCTAAACTGTGCGATGCTTAGGTTTTATATCAACGTGATACTGCTACTTGTATGGAGGTGTGGGTGGAACCTCCTTTGTCAATCAGGTGGCTGCGTAGGAATGGCTCCTTGAAATGTGGTCTTTTAAGAAAAGGGAAAGTGGAAACTTCTCTCTATCTGCCCCTTGGCCTTCTGGCTCTCTGAGGCTCCTTGCCTGCCTCCATTCGGGCCACTTGCACCTTGGAACCTTGAAACTGCTCCCACCCACCTGTGATCCTCATGCACTCCACATCCGCCGCTATCTACATCATCGGCCTGCAGCTGCGTGCATCTAAAGAGGGCTCTCGCTAGCATCGTTCCCACCCAGTAAGTTGGACTAGGCTAGGGTGCCTTGCTTCTTCCAACAAAGCTCTTTCGTATACATAAAGGGGTGCCACTGGCTTTGTTTCTCTAGACAGCCCAGCCTAACGCAAAGCATTGTTTGCTACCTAGGAATCTTTGGTCTGATATCAATGCAATTTTTTTAATTAAAGAAGATATTTTGTTCGCTATAGGCTGTTATTTAAAACTGTGCATCTGTACAGATTGCCTCTAATGCTCACCACCACATCTTGAAAAGTAAAGGATCGTGAGTGGCAGCAACCAGAGTATCATGTCCCTTTAATTGCCAAAGCCCTTACTCTGTGGCAAAATGACAATTCAAAGTTGCTAACCTTCTACTCAGGTGATTAGAACACTTTCACTAGGAGTCAGTTCTGTTATGGCCCATAATCTACATTTTAATACTTATTATCCTCTGCTTTATCACTGATAAGCAGGCAACTGTAAAACATTTGTGAAAACTCAATTGCAGTCTTGACAAATGCCTTCACTGTGTAAGCTATTGCAGTAGTGATCTATGTACTGCAACTACTTCTTAAAGTAGTAAATTCTGACTTTTTCTACATATGTGTAGGCATGCAGCTCTAGGCACTGGAACATAATTATAGATTGATATTATAGAATTAGTATTATCAGAGAACTACTTTTCCATTCTTGCAGTGGTTTAACATGAACAATTGGTTTTCCATTTATCAAACGACTATTCTTCCCAGGAATACAAATAACCCGAAGACAGTCTGGATTGTCAAGAAAACGTTCGTTATTACATGCACCATGGCACATCCACCAACCTCTAATGTGTTATTTTTCTTTCTCTTATATGTTGTGAAGAAATCTGTGATTGGGTTTGTCTAAACCATTTCTTAAAATGTGTCTACCAAAATGGTTGCATAAATAAAAAAATAAGCAGCCTGGTTTTCATTTAAAAAATCCAAAGTGAAAAATAACCTGTGCAGATTCAGAAATATGTGACTTTTTTCAGTCTTTGTTTTATTTTATACATTAAAAATACAAATATATGAATTTTAAATTACAGAAAATACTTTCCAAAAACATACCCTGACAGACCTCTAGATGGCAAGCTTTAATAAAGTTTAATAACCTAGCTGAATTCACGGGATTTCTTACCAATTCTGTTTAATGCACCTTTGAAATTATTTTCAGTTTAATCAGTGATTCAGATATATTTGTGCTCTTAGAGAACAATGCATGAAAAAAAGTGGATCATGGTTTGCTTCCCCCTAAGATTTAATCTTTTGCTTTTGGGCTCACAAAATTGTAGCGGATGGTGTCCTTGTATCTGTCTCCAACGTGTCTTTCGTGTGCTAGATGATCTAGAAAAGTTTTCCCTGATAAATAATTTCAACTGGATTCTACAATTAGCTATCACTCTATAATTATAGAGGTTAGTGACAGCTTTTATTATAGGAATTTTAAAGCTTCAGCAGATAACTACCAAAGTCCTTTGAGAAATATGAAGTGAGGATATCTGTATTAGTGTGTCATCAGAATCTTCTCAACATCAACCGTGCCTTCAACAAAAGAGATACCCCAATCTGGCTAATTCCCAAAGCATCGCTGTCTGCATCGATCATTGCCTTCCTTTGTGGCTGTTATTGTTGGGTGCTGCCAAGTCAGGGCCCACTGAGAACAACTTGCTGGACGATCTGGGTGACGGGAGAAAACACAAGGTCCTGCACAATCCTCATAGCCCTTCCTTTGCTTGAGCCTGTTTTTGCAACTAATGGATCAATCAATCTCTTTGAGGATCTTCCTCATTTTTGCTGAACATTTACTTTGCCAAGAGTGATGTTTTTGTTTTTTTCAAGGACTGGTTCCACCATATCACATCTCCAAAGTATATGAGAAGCCTGGCCATCCTTGATTTTATGCAGCAGTCTGAATATACTTCCTCCAAACAAACCTGTTATCCTTCAGGCTAAAATATATTTAAGCTCAACATATACTATTTTCAAGAAGGGTCATTGAGTGAACAGAAGGAAAATCACTAAGAAAATTCACGATTATAATATATAAAACTGGAATTAAGAAGAATAAGTCTACTTCGCATTTAACATTATTTGTACTAATGTTGAATAATAAAATCAAGTGATACATTGGATACATGTTAAATTTCAAGAAGGATTTGAATTCCTGTCCTAAGGCTATGGTGACTATGAGGAAATCGATTTTTTAATGTACTAGATATTTTTTTTCTACCCCTTTTCTGAGAAAGAGATTTCTAAAACACACAGAGTAACTGTGGAAATGATTTTTTAGTACCACAGAATACTGGTTACTGACCATAATTGGGTATCTGACCCCACTCGCATAAGTACCTAATTAAAAGAAGAACAAAGTAGTTTCCAAGGATCAACTGCTCCTCTCCAAAATGGGTTACCAACACAAGATGAATCAATGAAAGATTTTCCTGAAGACTTTTAAGTGAGAAAAAAGAAAGCAAACAAGTCTCTCTCCAGTGTCTCTTGCTTTCGCATGCAAAGTCTGCCTTCCTAGATTTTCCAACTTGATGGATGGAAGTGGAGGAGGCAGAACTGGACAGAGAGGGAAAAGCTGGTGGACAACAGAGTAGTGATGGCAGGAATCCTCTGAGTCTTGTGATTTCTGAGACTGAGCTCTGTCCTTCTCTTCATAGCCTGCGAAACAACCTAGTAGTCATCTATTAACTTTTAAGCATATGCTTAAATTGCTCATGTTTTATTTTGAGACCTGGAAATTTGGACTAATATTTTTGTGTTTTTTGGTAAAGATCTTTGGAGGTAAAATATTTCTGCCTATATTAAGAATAGACATGTATTATTAAATTATGACAGAAGATACACTTTTTAAGAAAATCCAAGAATACTCATTATTCTGCATGGTAAGTAGATAAAATAGGACATTTAATTTAGGAGACTTCAACATGGAGAAGATTTGTGACCATTGCGATGTAAAATGAAGGAAGCCAAGTGGATGATGTTTAGAAATGCTTGCATTCATGAAGATGAATGCAGATACATTCTTTATCAGGATACACTCATCATCCAAACAAACATTCACAAGTGTGGAGAATTTCTATAGCTTACTTAAAAAACAAACCAAAACCAGGTAAAGTGGTTACATTAATCTGAAATTAATTTGGAAGGCAAAGTCCTCGCTGGAGCCCCAGATCTCCAAGACACAAGATTCAAAGTTTCCTTGTAACACACTGTCATATGTTTCCATTCTTGTCAAGCAGCTGATCTCCTCCTTTTGAGCACACAACCTTAGATTTGTGGATGTTATTAAAGTTTTGGACCATGAAAAATGCAGATTATATCCACTAGGGGCTCCTAAAGTCCTATGTCATGAAAAACACCTGCTTGAAAATAAGTCAATTTGCTGAGAGAAGTAAAGCAGATGAAAAAACAGACAGAGCCATGAGGGTATCATTAGACTGAATGGATCCTATTGTGCCAGAAATCAGGGGTGCCCTTGGAATTACACTTATATGAGCTAATACGTTCCCATTTTTACTAAAACAGTTTGGATAAGAAAAGGCATCTTAAAAGTTGAGCCAAACTTCACCATTCGGACTTATGGTTTTATGTGAAATCTCTTACTTTTTGTGACTTCCAAAGGAAGAGTCAAAACTAGAAGAAACTAACTATGCATGATAATGACTCTAAATGTAACTAGAAAGCCATAATATATTGATGTCAATATAGATGGAGTTATACAACTATAAGCAATGTGAAGATCCACCTGATTATGTAAACAGATATTTGTGCTCAGAAATAACAATATGTCATTTAGATATAGTAATTGATAGAATAAAGAATTCAGAAATCTTGAGAAAATATGGAAAATAGAAGATTGTAATTTAAAGCATGTGGATTCATGAGATTCTTCTTTTTATTCTTTGTGAAAATCAGAGAGGAAGCTTTAGATGTCAGAAGAGATGTACAAACTAATAGCGCACTTTTACTAGAAAATATGTTAATAGCGGTAAGGGAAATATCTTGACTGTTTTTTGTTTGCTGTGTAATATACTGACTAAATTCCAGGTATAGAACATTTGTTGAAAACTTCTGGACAAGTGGAACAATGAGCTTATATAAATATAATCAAATGAAACTTATTTCCATTGAGTCAATTACAGCACTTAATGACCCAATATAGTATAGGCTTTCTGAGTCTGTAAATCTTTACAGAAACAGGCAATCTCCTTTTTCTCCCATGGAGTAGCTAGTGTGTTTGAAATATGAACCTTGCAGCCAGCAGCCCAATACCTAGCCTGTAGCAATCACTACCAGGTTTCTTTCCATGAGGATACTTAACTAAAAACTGAGGTACTGCCATTTAGAAATGAGAAGATTCCGTGAGGAGACAAAAATATATATATATATGTGTTATCAGAAATCTTGAACTAAATTGTTTGGCTTTTCCATTTTAAGTTATTCTATTGTGGCTACATTGCCTGTTATCTCTAAACCTCAATTTTCTTTTCCACAAAATTAGATTAATATAGAAAGTAATACAGGATGTCTTCCAAGGATAATGCCCCTTGAACTTATTTCCCACACATATGATAGCAACAAATATTATTCCCCATGTGACCTCATCTTTAACTAAAATTGGTTGCAATAAGTGTAGGAATCTCCTCTCCATTATTCCATCAGAACCCATAAGTGGGATTGTGTTTTAGTCTGGGTAGACTACAGAAACAAATTCATAAACAGGCATATGGATATAAGAGAAAGATTTATAAACAAGAGGAATGGAACATTGATTAAGCCTCCCAACCCAGGCCAGTCCAAGGTCTTAAGTCCGATATTAGCCCATATGTCTGATACCAATCTATAAAGTCTCCTTCCATTCACAAAGTATGTGCAATGGCACTGGGACAATCACTGCTCAGTGGGTTCAGAGTTTTGTGCATCCAGCAGCAGTAGAAGCATCTCAGTGCTGGCAGGGTTCTCCCCATGGCTCCTCATTTCTAGGGCTCAGGATCCATCACCAGTGTCCACTAGCATAGAAGCAGGTCAGTGCTGGCAAGGGTTTCTCTGTGGCTTTTCTAGCTTCGGAGGTCTGGTTCATCAGGGTAGACCCGAGGGGCTTCTCCTTGAGCTCCTCCAGTTTCTAGGACTCAGGGTCTATGCTGCCATCTTGTCTTGTCCATCCAGCATCTCCTAGAAGTCTCTCACCTCCAATTGGGAAATACCACGAGACTTCCTAGAATTCTCAGGAGAAAGCCAAGCCTACACAGAGGCCTCATTGGCTATCTCCAGATTTACAGGCTAGACTCCACCCCTACACTCCCAATTATGAAATTGACTGACCGCCATAGATTGTGAACCATAAAGAGAGAAATACTCAATACTCAAAGCTGGGAGATGCCAGTGGGGAGGTATTTTAGAATAAAAAATACATTGATAAACTAAAAAGGGGGGGTTAAGTTAGAAATAAAGAGGCTTTTGCTGTTTTGGTGCATGAGTTGTTTTAAATTCACCCCTGTGCTTATTCTGGCTATTACCTGCTTGATCTCCCTCGACTTGCTAACCAGCAAATTTCTCATTTGTTCAAATCTTTGAAATTGGTATTCCGTTTAAATCCCTCCAAAAAAGTCCCAGGATAGTTTCATAGAATTTCTCCCCAGAAATAAAATAATAAATCCAGACTTTGAAAAATGTAAAAGACTTAAAATGTATTTTATTCAAGATGATTAAAATAGATGAAACTTGTGTCATATAAAAGAAAGTCTCATTATTCATAGTTTCAAATGGCAGCACCAGAGAAAATATTTTGGTGAAATATAATGGGAAGATTTCAGTTCAGAAGAAAAAAATGTGATAAAAAATTGAAATCTTTCAGTCTTCCAGTGTTGCCATCAGATTCTATGACATCACGTCTATGCTTTTCCAGAAAGATGGCAGCCTTTCTACTCTGCAACAATAGTTGTCCACCTTTGTCTTTCTTCAGATAAAGACGGAAGTTTCCCTCCTTCATTCAATGTACACATACATGCTGGATAAAATAAATACATTTTATTTATGTGTATAGTTTATAAATCTATGATGCTCACAAAAAGGGTGCAGTCAATGATTGCCATATTCTTTCCAGGAGTTAATCTCTTTTCCTGTGGCAGCAGTACATGATTCATATTGAAGGGAGTTTACATTCTTCATTCAAATGAAATTGAACCCTAGCCATGGTCAGAAAGAGAGACTATATCAGAGACGGTTCAATCCCTTTGGGCATTGAAAGTCCTGCTTCTAGATATTACACATAGGAGAGCCACACAATTAGTAGGACCATCAGAAAATTGCACTGAAACCATTATAGAGGCTGCCCAGATCTTCACCAAGGATTATGTTGCAAAGACTCAATTTCTCCTGTTCTGAATACAGGACCTTAACAAATGCCGGCAGACAGCATGTGACCACGGAGATGAAAAAAGCCATAAGACAGGTCTAATGCTTTAGAAATAACTTGAGGAAAAAATCTAAATGGAGTCCTTGATGACAAGGTTGAACCATGGGAAAACACCTAACTTGAAAGCTATCATCATTTAGCTGAACTCATTTGTGTGTTTTGATTGTTCGTGCTAATTTGAGTTCAGTAACCTTGAATGTGTAACTTAAAGCAATCAAAACAATGCAAGCCATGAAGAGCAGTAAGGAAAGCACTGCCATCCTATGCTGTGATTCTTGTTTCTCCCACCCCCCCCCTCCTCACCCCTCAAACTGTACAAATCTAGAAGGTTGGGGAAAGGAAATTTTTTAAATAAACAGAAAATATTTATGTACATGTCCACATGGAATGAGTTCTCTGCTAACACATTACACCCCTGGAAAAAAAATTTCAGATGATTCCTCTAGTCCACATGCTCAACTCTTTTTTAAAAAAGGGACAAATAAGAGCCAGAATATTGAAATTTAAAAAATCACACTAAACTCTATTTTCAGGTCTCATTGTTTCTCAGAAAAAAAAAAGTACTGTGTGTCTGTTCTCTATTTGCTGAGGTGTGGGGAGGGAAGGCGACTAAGGATGCTGTATCTAATTTGAAAAATATTAACAATAGTAAGCTATCAAAATATTTACCACTACAATGTTTTTCAGTACAAGGATCTGCTGCTTTTTGAAGGTTTGTTTTACACTCACTTCACTGTTACGAAAGAACTACATTCATACCTGTTTTCACAAACCAGAAGAAATCCAAAGAGGATTTTTGCAAAGAAAGACAAAAAACAACACTCATGTAAAGGGTTTGCTTTGTAGCGTACCATTTAAAGAGGCAGCATCCACAATGGGAAAGTGCCTCCCCGGAGCATCTTGTGAAGTGTTTCTACTCCAAATAGACTGTGTCCTTATCATTTCACTGCAGCTTTTACAATTTGTTAGTGTGATTTTAAATGTCTTGGGTTATTTGGTATGATTTTTTTAGGAACCGTGGTGCTTCTGGGGGTCAAACAATGTCAGTGGCCTCCGCTCCGAGCAAGTAAGGCTGTAGACACTTCCACAAACCTTTACAACCTCTGAATCATAAGGGACAGTTCTACACTTTCGAATAAGGTTGCCACGACTTAGAATCCACTAAATGACAATAGATTTCTTTTTGTTCACCTTTGTTTCAAAATAAGATTTGGCAAGTTATTTGGTGGTGTCTGAAAAAATTCCAAATTTTTCTTTTATCAATTCATGGGTATTGTCTTTTCACCACACACCATTTTGTTTGGTGAAATGTTTGGTGGGAACACTGGTCTTGGGTAATGCAGGGGACCCATATAGTGCTAATAGTTAATAAACACCTCTGAATTACTCTAATTACTGTACAGTGGAACTGTGTCCTAATTCAATAGGCTATGTAAATACTAGCTTTCACAGTAATGATACTAGCTTTTGGATGGACTTGGAAAAGCAATGCTCTGCTTAGCAAAATGAGTAGCTAATAGCAAAATCTCCAGCATCAGTGATTAGGAAGCAGGAAATAGCCAATTCACCTTATGCTAATGAAATGACCAGAGAAGAGGAATGTGGAAGGATAGAATGCTTTCCAAAGAGACTGTCTGAGAACCAGAATTTGCATACCATTTCCAGAAAATAGTCCTGATAATACCAGAATAGAAGATAATAAGCCCAGACATTTCCCCCTCTCCTCTTAGTCTCTACCACCTCATCAAGATTAAACATACTCTGGCCTTGGCTAAAAGTCAATTGAAAAAATTAATTATCAAAAAAATATAATGAGGTAAGCAAAGAGCTTGGACATTTCCCATATCAAAGCTGTGAGATAGAGACTCCCTGGGGTCATTCCATCAAAGTCCCCAACAAAGCCCTACTTCTGACTTGACACTGGTCAAAAGTCACTCCTCAATATCAATTAGGATAATTACACATTAGTGCTACATGAGGGCATATCTGTGGTTGAGTAAAGGCCTAGTTAATCAACTTTCCTAAGTAATAGTACAGAGAAAACAAAAATCTCTGGAGTCTAATTATTGGTGCCTTTTCTTAAAGCTAAACACACTTATGGATGTAAAGGAAGAAGTGCTAAGGGCTATAAAGAAGAGGATATATGTATTCCTCTTTCATTAGAATCCTGTGGACATCAAGCATGCCCTTTGCAAAACAGATATCTAACCCATTCAGAATGATTTTTCCCCCCTGGCATTTGCGAGCTGATAAACCCTCTGATTGTCCTTCTATGTCACACAAAATGTCTTCCTATATCTCAAAGGGTTGTTTGTCTACCAGAGAGAACACAAACATAAAAAGAGTAACCAGTCCAATGTGCTTAAATGGAAAGCACATTGTTCAATAAGCTTTGATCCCGAAGTCTAGTTGTAAAAATGTTTCTCTAGGATGTCAATTTATTATCACACCCCTATAGATAATATAAGGGGCCCTGGTGGCGCAGTGGGTTATGCATAAGGCTACTGTGTTTCCCCGAAAATGATACCTACCCTTAAGATAAGCCCCAGCAGGATCTCTAAGTATTTGCACAATATAAGCCCTACCTTAAAAATAAGACCTTGTGATGGGCGTGGCTGTGCAGCATATGTGCACAACCCATGCATTTATTCCTAGAGCAGAGTCTAAGGAACACAGGCATCCCTTATCTCTCCCATCATGACCTATCTACAGACTTGATATTGCAATAAACAAGCCATTCAAAGACCATTTATGCATGGAAATTAACAACTACATTGAAAGTAGAATGACAAGAAATCAGCGTGGAAACTTTGTGAAGTCTAGCCTGAAAGAGGTTGTGATTTGGGCGAAGAATTCATGGGATAACATCACTGACAATGTTGTTACCAATGTACTCTGAGCAAGTTACATGGATAAGAGCTGCTTATTTAATGAGCACTATTGCTCAAGATGAGAGATTAGGGCCAATGGTTGCAAAGGAAATAGAGACTCAAGAAATTAAGGGTGAAATTTGGGGTTTGGAGAATTATGATGATGTTCCAGAAGAAGATGATTTAACTATATTTGAATAAATGTAGATTGCTGTACTGTACTCAAAAAAATAACACATCCCCTGAAAATAAGCTGTAGGGTGTCTTATTTTTGGAAAAACATGGTACTAGTCAAAAAGTCAGCAATTCAAAACCACCAGCTACCTACAGTCTCAGAAGTCCAACAGCGCAGTTCTGTCATCAACTCAGTGACGGTGAGTTTGTTTTATTCAGTTATTGGTAATATATCCTGAAAAATAAATTGTAAAAACTCTAGTTTAGTTCAGTATTCCCTTTTGTTTTCAGGTGACTACAAGTGGCAAAGCCTAAATAAAATGCCTATTGTATAGCAAGATACCAGAAAATACAATGTGCATTGCCCTAGGTCTCTGGGCCACCCAACATATCCATATAGATAAAGGGTGTTGTCCAAAAACATTTGTTGGTATCCTGACCCCACTATCTATGGATATTGGTCTGTTTGAAAATAGGGCTTTCATTTTGCTCACTGGATCGTACTCAATAGCATGGTTTCTAAAACAAATTTCTGTAAGTTGTACACAGAAATTAAGCACAGAAACAGATCGCACATGGGACGACAGACACTAGGCAAAGATTGTCTGCAAGCTGAGGAATCAAATTTTGCCGAGGTTACTGATAAGTAGAAATCAATTCTGCTGAGGTCCTGACTTGAACTTCTTAGCACCCAGAACAGTTAGAAAATACATTTCTGTTCTAAAACCACCCACTGAACAGGTATTTCTGTTGCAGCCCACTAGGAAACTACAGCAACTTTGTCTCTTCAAAGAATCATTCTTAATGGGCTTGAGAGGAGGAGGGCCGTAGCGAATTCTGAGACATCTGGACAGATCATCAAAGTCCAAAGATTGTAACTGAATACCACAATTTCTAACGGAAGTTCCTTGAGGAGTGGTCAGGTGTGTCTGTGGAAAGATTATCCCGTAATTGCTGCTTAAAGGGCTGGGCAAGTAAGCAAGAAGCAGTTTAAAGAATGCAAACAGCCCACATTCCTCTCCTGCCGGGTACACTTCTAACAAGTTGGCATTAGTACACACCTTCCTCTGAATGGAAGAGAACAAAGAGAAAGAACAAACGAGATATAAAACACAAAACAAAAATGCCCCAGGGTTGTTCTGAACTCCAGCGGCTCAGGCTAGGTGAATGGTGCTTCATCAGCACAGTGGGAAGTTCCCAAGCAACCAGGTCCCATGCCCTAGAAAATGCTTCTGATGTGCATCTCTAATCAAACTAAAGAAAGAATTTTAAAGAGAGGGTGAAAAAAATGTGGCATGTTTTTGTGGGAAGAATGTTATGTGACTTCACCTTCTCTGAAATCTGTATTCTGGCACCACAAAAGTGTCTGGACTATTGTCGCCCTGCAAAGCCAGACAAAAAATATTTATATTTTCATTGTGTCACATAATATGAGGCTATTATACATAATAATTGGCAACAAAATGCCTCAGGTGACACAGATGCTAGACCAATTGTTTAAGGGTGAAAAAAATACTTTCACAAGCTTAGCTTTAAAAGTACTCTAACAAATGAAATCATCATAAGTGAAAAATGGGAAATTCATCGAATAATAAATCAAAGTAAATGTCTCCTTCCCTCCTATGTGGTTCATCTTTGGCATTAAAGATGGCTTCAGAAGTAAATGGGAAGTACACCACTTCTCATTTCATATGAATAGTGATTATGTGCTATCCATGCTCTTGAGAATCAGGAAGAATTTCCACAAGGTTTGGATGGGCTCTGATTTTAAAATTTGAAGGTATATGTGTCTAAAATCTGGAAGGCCCCCATCATGGCCTCCCCTGGGTACCCTTTCTAAGTGGTAAATCACAGATATGTAGAAATGGAGACAAACAACCTAATAGAATAGCAAGCAAAGAAAACATGATAAGTACGTTTGAATATCTTTTTCATGGCTGACAAGGAGATGTCAGTGTATATAAAAAAAACAGATGCATAGAGCATTGAAGCAACCTTTTCTGAGATGCTTATGGTTGTGATCTCATGTTGTGAGTGTCATTTGTATAGCCTTAATATTTAAGATGGCCCTGCAACTCTTTTTATTTTTGCCCTTTTTATTCAACAATGACACAGATGACAGTGAGCATATCAAATACAGCTGTCAAGTTTGATAAATAGCCCAGGGCCCTTCAAAGCCCTGGGTTCAAATGGATATAACCCAGCATTCACAGCTGCGAGCATCCTGGGTCGGTCTTATCTCTGCGATTGACACTGCCCTTGCACATCCAATGTGGCCTCTCTGCTATTTTTCTTACTATCTGCCTGCTTCTAGAGAGCTCTGCCAAAGATTTCTCTTTTGTGAGTCTTTTCAGGTTTGGTTGCCTGCCGTTCCTAGTCTGCCCCCTTTCTCAGACCATCCATAAGCTATTCTGGCATCTTGCTGCTGTCCCTCCCCTTCCTGTGACTGCCTTGTGAAGCTCACTTACAGCTGTACACCTTCCATGCCGGCTGGCAGGCAGAGCTGCAGGACTTCACATTTGGCGATTGTTGTGGTATTTGACGTCCCTTCTGATATAAATAGAGTTCCACTGCTTCATGAAGCAGTGTGGAAGGAAATGAAGTAAAGTTGAAAATTTTCATGTAAAGCCGTATGAGTAATGGCCACAGGCTAAAAGGAGATTGATGAAGGACCCCCACTGAGGATCCCTTTCCCAAGTGCACCCAGAGTGAAAAGTTGGCCTCCATGACCTGTTCTATTGCTTCATTTTTCACTCGGTTGAAAGGGGGGCTTGGAAGGGGGAATGGTGTTTAATAACGCCCCCATGGACTTCCAGGCTGTTTTAGTCCCCAAAGTACAGCCGGGGCTTCTTTGATCAGATTTGTTCACCTATTGCTGTTAATAATCATCTGTCGGAAAACTTAGAAGCCAGCAAAATGCATCAGCAACTTTCACTTCTGGGTTTCCAAAGACCATCTTTAGCATTAGGAAAGGACTTTCTCCTGGATGATGGTGTTGATATTTCAGTCTTATTCCAAATGAAGACATGCTCCTTTGGGTCTCGTGTGTGTGTGTGTGTGTGTGTGTGTGTGTGTGTGAGAGAGAGAGAGAGAGACAGAGACAGAGACAGAGAGACAGAGAGAGACAGAGAGGTTATCTTCGTCCACAGGTTATCAAATTCACAGAACAGTTGCTGAGGGTGGTAAGACATCCATTATTTTTTGGAGCACAGAGAGCTTCCCCAGAAGCCATGTGTATAATCCAATAACATAATCCTCATTTCTTATCTCTCAAAGCAGAGCATCACGGAAAGATGATACTGAAGCCACAGGTGTTCACACTTCTGTAACGAACATCGGTTCTAAGCCAGCCCATCAATTGTTACCCACAAGATACTAGCATTGGATCATCATTAATTCTATTTGCATCCATGTCTACTGAGTACCACTACATAGTGGCCTGCTAATAATGGAAAACATGGCTATACAAAGGCATTGGGGATGTACAAATATACCCAGACTCCTCATACATTTTTGCATTTCCCTCCTATCAAGAGAATAGTTCTCACTGCAGGCAAAAACTACAGCTGTTTCTGGAACATGTATTTAGTAGTGCTCAGTGGCTGATTGAAAGCAGCTCGTTCAGGAATTGTGCCAATGTTTGAAAGAAATGGGAGTCCTGAGCTTTGCTGCAGTCAGCATTTTGGCTCTCCCTCTTACAGATGGTGATGAAGTCCGTGTCTGCATCCTGAGGCACCTCCTCATATGCTTTATCTTATAGCAAGGATTTTTGCAGATGTCTAAGAAACCCCTTCTGGCTTGCAAATTTTGGGCAAGGATGCAGTAAATCCAAGGGCTTTCCTACTTTCCATACATTGTCCGTCAAATTCTGAAAAAAGTTGACAGTTAGCCACAGCACCCCTTGGAGTCTTCTCTATAACAAAGAATCTTATGAATCATAATGGAAGGCTTTGAGGAGATTGAGACATTATTACTACCAAGGCTTCCTTTCCAAAAACCCTCACAGAGACAGGGTGAAATCTTTGCCCTTCCAATTACATAAGCTATTCCAGAGTGCCAACTAATGGGAGTTCTAAAAGGGAATAAAAGCCAGAAATGACAACAACAACAAAAAAAGTGTGATGGAGGTAAATTTAGTCTTGACTTTCTTACTGGTCTCTTTGGGCCAATCATATCTGCTCAAACTTGGGAGGACTGCTTGCTCGACAGCTTCAACTGGAGATAAGAAGAGTCTCCGTCTTAAAGCTTGGAAATTAGGCATGTAGTTTTGTGATGAATAGACTTTCCTTGTGGTTTTCCTTATTTCCTTTTTTCATTTTCTTAAATAACAATCTCAGAAAATCTCATTTGCAACCACTTATACAGTTGCCAAAATATGGCTTATATATAGGGTTTATCTTAGAGATAAATTCAAAAGGGCCAGAGTTAATAAAAAAAGTCAATGTTGTTATTCTTTATAATTATTCATAGACCTGTGGAATCATATATGATGGATAAGAAAAACACTATGCTTAAGCTGGGAAAAAGTAATGAGGTCATTCATTCAATGACGTTCTCATTAAGACATCAACAATGGCTAGTTTCCTGAGCACTTGCTGCACATTAGGCATAGTTCTACATTTTTGTAGAGATTAATATATTAAATACCTTTTGTGAGCTATATCCTATTATTTTCCACATTTTATAGATGAGAAACTGAAAAGTGGATCAGTGGATCAGTAATTTGATCGAAGTAAGTGGCAAAGCCGGTCTAAAGGGGAAGCCGTCAGCCTTACCGCATGCTCCCTCACTCTATGCTGTGCATTATCAGCATCCTTAACAATGGCTTTCCCTCTTACCAAGCAGATTTCTTAACTAAGGTAACACATGACCATGACTGAGAATGTCAGCTATTTATGTGGCAATAATAACCCATGAAAACTCTAGCCATGTACGGTAATCAAGATGAATTTCTCATGGATCAGCGGAAATCAGGTGATGGAGGTGACTTACCTTGGTTTGACTGCGCTGATTCATTCTTCTACACTGTGATCCTGCTCTTTAAGTGACTGAGTGTAAGACAAATCATAGAAGTCAAGATTTGGAGCCTGTGGTTGGCACCAAAGGTACGTGGATACAGGAAGAAGTAAACTGGACCATTGTTTCAGTCTACAACAATTAGTAACAAAAAAAGGTGAATTCTTGCTATGCTATTCATTCATGTGTTCTGCAAACTTCTTCGAGTTTTGTACACAGCATTTTCCTTGTGTACTTTCAAGACTAGATGGAATTCTGTTACTTCTTTAAGATTCCTTGTACTGTCATAGCTGAGACTGACAAATCAACTCTAATATACTGATATTTCAAAGAATTTTATCAGGCATGATCATTAAGACTTGGCTACTTTTCCTACATTCCCTCTGTTGGCTGGTTCCCCCTCTGTGTGGCACTTTGACTTACATTTTAAGCATTTTAAGGAGGTGAGGGGCAACGTGTGTCATTATACCCTGCTTAAGAGTGTATCTTTGCCTGAATCTGGAAGTTGACATGATTTGGAAAGGTGGCTAAAATTGACATATGTGCCTACAGCATCCATCTCATTCATAGGATGTGAATAGATGAGGACATACAAGGCAAATTAGAGAAGAATTCACAGGCCACCTTAAAAATCCCAAGTCTCATGCAGAGAAGGCTCCTACTGATTTTAAACAAATTATACAGTTTCTCTTATATGGGAAACCCTAAATCAGATCTATTTTATAGATAAACCTTTATTATTTCTTACAGTTAGTAGCCCAGGTCATTACCCATTCTACCACCTACCTGTACCACAGGAGAAAGGAGGATTCCATTGACTTTTAGAAGTTACGTTCTCAGAAACACTCCTGGGTGCTCTACCTCGTCCTAAAGGATCCTTTTGAGTCAGTCTGGATTCTGTAGCACTGATTTGTAAGTTTTAAATAAGACAAAGACAAGATAAATTTAAAAGCAAATCATTCAGATATGAGAGAACTAAAATATAAAGGCATAAGAATGTTGAAAGGATTCACAGCCAGGTGAGTATCTTCCATGAAGAATGGAAAACAAAGAAAATTCATCACAGCATCACGAATGGAGGACGATCAGTACAAAATATTCACAAGTGGGCCACAGAAGAAGGAAAGGGAGTGTGACGGAGCATGCACACCATCTCATATTAGAACAGTTAACAATACGGTTTCTTGGTCCTCAAACCACTTGAGACGACACTCATGATCGTGTGTTGCTTTAGTACATGAATTTCTATCAAGAACACACTGTAAGCCTCCTACTGTAAGTTTCTACAAATGCAGTGCTCTGATACCATTCCTAAAACACTATGTACAATACCTGATAATTTCCTCAAGGATATTTCAATGGAATAAATGGTACCATACAGGGGATATCCTATTGCAGGGTTCTTTCACTCGAAGCTTAGAGATATTTTTTTCTTGTGTGTGTCTCAGAGTGTGATTAGGTCCTGAATGTCTGGCTTCACACTTACTAATAAACAGCATGTCAATTAGATACCCAAGGGTAAATTTATTTATTTGCACTGGGAAGTATAACTCATAAAAACTGTAACTATTGGAATTCATGCGTTTGAAACACTGTCTCCCAGGGGTCGATCATGTTGCTGGACAGTAAACATAGTCAAACTCTGTTGGTTTTCTTTTTTTATTTACTTTGAACAATTATAATGACAAGGACCACAAAACAAAAAGGGAAACAGACATGGAAATCTGATTTCTTCTTTAGCCTGGAATCAAAACACTGGGAGTTAGATGAACTGAATGCTTAATGGTAAAAGCTTGTGAAAACTTGATGTTTCCATTTCAAACTCGAGTCAGACTTTTTATTCAGATCAGGATATTGAGCCCGTACCTTTGAGTCCAAATCAACACACAAGGAAACAAAGCAGTTGCAGTCCAAGTAAGATCAATTCATGATAAGACCAGATGTTGCAGAGTAGTGCTTTTGTGCACTGGGTTTTCAAGTTTGAGACCTTTCAGAAGCACATCACCAGAATTTTTGTCCAAGGTACTTCTGGATGGCATGGACTTGCCACACTGCCAGCTAGCAGTTCAGTACTTAACTGTTTGCACCACCCAAGACCTCCTTAGTCTTGCTCGTGGAAGGGAAATAACTTAATGTCTAATGACTATGGCCCTCTACTCCACGTATAGTCACTAACTGTTGTCCCAAAGACACTGTTCCTTTTCCTCCAATCCCATAGCTAACCGGTGCCCCACTGAATGACATTTTTATTCACACTTTAACAAGAAGCCATCTAAACTGTCATAAATCTGCTGATCCATGACCTCATACTAATTTTATCACTTATCTCTTCGAGAGCAAATTATTTTATCTATTGTCAAAATTCATAGTAAGTTCTCTATTAATTTCTCCTACATTTAAAACCAAAAACATTAGAATGTGCAGTCACCAGAAGCTATATAGGCATGCATATTAAAGCAAAAAGGCAAGCATTTTTGGTTAATTAATGATGGCATTTCACTAGTGAGTTCTAACCTGTAATAAAAGTATATGAGTTTCTGTAAGTTATTTAGATCAATATATTCATGGAAACCATGCTTTTATGCACTGGAAATTTAAACTTCAAGAAATACATCTTTGTAATTATATAGTAAAATGAAACAGATACCTCCAGGTAATCTTTGAAAATACAGGAAGAAACAATTTGTTTGTTCTCTTATTTTCCATTCCCTTTTCGTATGTTCTTTATTACCCTCAGCAAAATATTTGAATGAAACAGGAGTTTTGTTTATAAATGACTCTTCTGCTAGTGTTAGAAAAACCCCGGACCCTGAAAAACATTTTGTTTATAGTATACATTTTTCTGGAATGAAATAAGGGGGAAAAATAAAGTAAGCAATCTGCTATTGCTCCATATTGATAAGGACGTTTGTATCCTTATCAGTATTAGTTACATATGATTTCAATCATTTTGAAATGCAATTAGCAATTGTGTTAGTCTGTGGAGACTAGAGAAACTCATCCCGAGACCCTCATATGTGTGCAAGAGAGAGCTTCATATACAAGAACAATTATATATTGAGAAAACATCTCAGCCCAGTCCAGATGAATTCTATAAGCCTGATGTTAGCCCACATATCTGATCGCAGTCTATAAATTCCTCCTCAAACACATGCAACACATGCAATGATACTGAATGCAGGAAGATCACAGGGAAGAAAGTCTTGTGGATCCAGTGGTGGTAGAAGCATCTCAGTGGTGGTATGAGTCTCCATGCTGGGACTCTGGCCCCATGTGACTTGTCAGTAGGGATGTGTAGCATCAGAGAAAGGGTGTGTGACCTCCAGTAAGTTATTTTTCTCCTGAGCACCTCCAAATGAGGACATCAAACTGCAGCCTCATTGAGAGGCTAAGCTCCACTCTTCAATCTTAATAGTCTCAAGTTGGCACCAGATTATATAACTACCACAGCAATCAAAATGTTGTATTACATGTACCTCTGTCATTCATATCATGCAGGAGAGCTAGCAAAAATATATATTTGTGCAAAAATATTTCTACTTGTGTTTGTTTTATTGAAATATAGGAAAAACTTCTAAATATATACAAAGGTTATTTATCCAGAGCTAGCTAGATCAAGGGATTCAGCCATCAATTTTTCCACTTGATAGAGACTCAAAGGTAGGTAAGGGAATGAGAAACGCTTAAAAGTAAAAAGAAAAGAAAACAATTCAGGTATTAGCTAATTGGAAGCTGCTGGCATGAGAAAATAATAAGCAAGCAGGTTAACAAGACACTGGACATAATATGTGACTGGCTGAGGGAGCTTTTTTTTTTTTTCCAGTTGACCTACATTGGAAAGGGTGATGGGTAAAAAGTAGGGAACTGGTTATTATCACGTCTTGTTAATTTGGCATACCTGGTTACAAGGTTTGTTGTTTTCTATAATAGTTAGGGTACGCGTAAAGATGGCTGATCAGGGATTGTCAGTAGTTTGACAGTTAAGACCTAAAAATCCATGACAATTTGACCTAATACAAGGTAATCAACTCCTTTCAGTTTTAAGATTAGGGTGGTTCACAACACCCTTCCTCAGGCCACAGCCCTGATATAATTGAAAGGAAGTTTCCTCACAAGAGTAGCTCACTTGCGATGTAAATTAACACTGTGGAAAAGATGGCTTCTTTGTTTTTTTTTTTTTTTTTGAATTGTGCCTTTGTACTGCATCTAGCTCATCAACTTCCAGGGTGCCTATTGATTTTGAGAGTAGTCAGCAGCCTGCATTCTGATGTGCAGACCTTGGATTCATTTGTGTCTGCAGTCTCCAGTCTGGAGTCTTCCTACCAAGTATGGATGTGTCGATCTTCAAATCTATGCTAGTCAAATATTAAGCTTCCAGCATAGAGACTTGGAGCCTGCCTGGACTTGGATTAACATCCGCTTATGGAGTAGTTTGGGGGAGGAGATGAAGTCAGGGTCCAATGTAGCATCAATGAAACATACGACTTTCCTCTACTTCTTAAAGGCTACCTCCTCCAACTATAATGATTCCAATTCTACCTTAGAAATCCAGCTAAACCATAAGTGGTACAGACAGGTAATGGAAAAACAGGAAATCAAGGAGGGATGATCTCTTCAGGACCAGTGGTGAGAGCGGTGACACCTAGATGGTAGAGGGAAGGTGGGAATCTACATATAACCTCCACCCTGGGGAATGGACAAAAGGAAAGTGGGCGAAGGAAGGGAGACATCGGATAGTGTAAGATATGACAAAATAATAATAATTTATAAATTATCAAGGGTTCATGAAGGAGGGTGAGTGGGGAGGAAAGGGGGAAATCAGGAATTGATACCAAGTGCTTAAGTAGAAGACAGATGTTTGGAGAATGATGATGGAAACAAATGTAAAAATGCGCTTGATATAATCAATGGATGGATGGATGGATGGATGGATGGATGGATGGATGGATGGATGGATGGTCATAAGGGTTGTAAGAGCCCCTAATAAAATGATTTGTAAAAAGAAAGAAAGGACAGCCACCAGCAAAGATCTCCCTACCTGATGCAGTGGAGAGAGACAGGGACCAGAGTGCACCGTCACTAAGTAGCTGAAGCAGAGTAAAGGAGCCAAGACCATGACTGCGGAGCAGAACGGAATGTTATAAGGCCCAGGGAATGGATAAATCTGTGTGTCTTTGAACAGGAGAAGGCCACAGAGTGGTGTACCCTATTCAATATTTATTATCACGAAAGTAGCTTTGTAATATTGGCCCAAGCAGTCCAGAGACCAAGGGACCATGTAATTGGGAGGCTAAAGACCAGAGAAAGATGTACCCGCCAGTATGGTTGCATAGAGACACTGTGGACAAAATAACTCTATCCTTACCATGCTGTCACCTGTTAACTTCCCTAATAAACCCCACAATTTTGAGTTCTCTGTGTCTACTTCAGTGGATTGCAGAGCCAAACAGAGAGAAAGAATGATATGGTTGAGATAGGTGAAGTCGGAATTGAATAAAGAAGGGTAGAGTGTGAAGGCAGGTCTGACCTCTCTTTACTTCACAGGAATCAGCCTTGTTAGATATAGAGTTGGATTATCCTCTCATTTTGTGTAGCCAGAGAATATCAAGCATGCCCTCCACAATCCCCATGCCATTTCTTCACTAGATATGCATAGAACTCAAGTTAGAGACCCTGATGCATATAGTTCTACTGGAATAAGAGAAGAGCTATTCATTAAAATAAGTGTAGTGCAGAAGAGGGACAGAAGTATCTGGTTTAAACCTGGTGCATCAAGAAGTAAAACCCATCGGTATATTGGAGGGAACCAATGCCAACCAAGTGGACCCCCACCCAACCACCCAGAGGGCAGCACTGAAGCTACAGCTTAGGAAAAGAAGTATGTCTAATCAGAGAACACGGAGCAAAAAGGGGCCCAGAGAGAAAGTAGAACACATCCTGGCCCACCAAGGCCCAAAGATGATATTCCTGTTCAGAAGAGGCAACGCGGGGAGAGGACAGTTGGGCCTTCATCACAAGACACAGACACAACATCGTCCACTGACCCATAGGACTATGGGGGACAGCACTGGAGACTCAGTGCAGGAATTCTGACTGATCCGACCACATCACATTGGGTGTACAATAGAGCAGCAAGAGGAGCAAAACAATGAAGTCCCTGAGGAATATCCAAAATGGACTTTGGGATCAGGGAGTGGCACCCCATCAGATTCAGCTGGATGACACTCATAAGGGTCAACAAACAGGTCTGGAACTATTTATAGGCTTTCCATTTGTTTTTGTTTTGCTTTCTTTTACTGTTTTGTTTTGCTCTGTCTTTTTTTTTGTGATTATTATTTACCACATGCCTATCTAGATAAGATAGGCAGAATAAATAATCCAAAGGAAAAAATTAAGTTCCAGGGGGACATGAGAGAGGGGGAGGCAAAGGTAAGGAAAAGGGGTATCAACCAACCCAGGGACCAAGTAATAAATGATCTAAAATTGATTGTGAGGAAGCCATAGGATGTCTGATGGGGCTTGATCAAGGTCGGTGTAGCTGAGAGGAATGACTGAAACCCAAATGGACAAACATGATAGTGGGACAAGAGGAAAGTAAAGGGAAATAGAGGAAAGAAATAGAAGCAATGGACATTTAGAGAGGTGGAAGTACAGACGTGGCATATGTGTAAATATATTTATATATAATTGTAGGGAAATAGATATAGATACATATATTTATATGTTACATATTAAAGTAGTAGATGAACATCGGTCTTTGATTCAAGTACTCCATCAATGCAAGAACACTTTGTTCTAATAAGGCAACATTCTGTGATGCTCATCTTCCCAACATGATCACCAAGAACAAAATGGTTGCATAAACCAATGTGGTGAAACAAGTTGATGGTGCCTGGTTATCTAAAGATATAGTGTCTGGAATCTTAAAAAGTTGAAAATAAACAAGGGGCCATCTAGCTACATGATCAGCTGTGTGATCATGCAGTGTCCATTGGATCAGGTATCAGGCATCAAAGACCCTGTGGGGGTGGAACTGTGAAGAGGGAAAGACCCAAAGTCCATCTGTAGACAATTGTACATCCCCTTACAGAAGAGTCACAAAGAAGAGACCAGTCAGGATACAGTGTAGTACCAATGAAACATATAATTTTCAGCTAGTTCTTTAGTGCCACCCTCCACTGTCATAAGCTCAATTCTTACAAAACTGCCTAGACCAGAACAGGTGCACTGATACAGATAAGAGCTCACAACCAGGGAGTCCAGACAAATAACCCGCTTAGGACCAATATTGAGAAGAGAGATACCAAGAGGAGAAAGGGAAGGTGTGGGGAGTGAAAGGGGACCCAGTCACAATTATCTATATAGGACCGTTTACTAGGGAGAAGGACAACAGAAAAATGTGTAATGGAAGATGGTGGTTGGTGTAAGACATGGAGGAAAAAATATACATAAATTATCAAAGGTTCACGAGGGAGAGAAGGGGGAGGGGTGATATGAGGAGCTGAAATCGAGGAGTACAATAGAAAGAAAATGTTTTGAAAACAATAATGGCAGCAAATGTACAAATGTGCTTGACACAATGGATGCACGAATTGTGATAAGTATTGAAGGACCACCCAATAAAATGATTTTAAAAATTAGTGTAGTATTGCAGAGAAAGGGTGTACTTTTAGAAGTTTAAAAAACTTTAATACTTTGTGTGCACATGTATATTTGTGTGTGTGGAGAAAATATGCATAAAAATCAGATGTCAGTTCAGCAATCAATGCCATTGATTGTATTCTTCAAATTGTACAACCATTATTGCTATCATTTTCTAAATTATCCCATCAGCTTAACATAAACACAGTGAACCCTAAGCAAAATCTTCCCGCATTTAGTTGTAAGCATCAAATGTGCACATTAAAATGTTGTTTTAATTTTCAATAATTATTCAGGCAATATTAATAGAGATACAAAGAAAATCATATTAGTCATTTTTTTCTAAGTCAGCAATGGATTTGTTATTCATTTTCATTGGTTTGTTGGTTTTGGTTTTTCAATTAGGAGAAAAATTTCACCTGTAAAAATGATTAATGTTAACGAAAGAACACTTTTACATAACCAGATTAGGATAATTTAATTCACCAAAACCTATAACACACCGCCATAACCACTTCATTTTGCCTTCAACATTTAAAAGAACCACTGCTATACAAAATCTGTCACAAACTGTGAAATTCTGCATCCTACGTTTTCCTTATCAGTCACAAAGCCACTGTCAGTTTGCCCATTGTCTTCCAGTATTATGCCTCTGTACACCAGAAAAACAATGAATAATTTTTAAGTAGAAGAAAGGCTAACATATCAGCAATGAGGAACAGATAGCTCTCTCAGCATCTTGATGCAAGGTGTTTGTTCAAATTTTCCATGCAGTTCAGAGATGTGGACTTTAAATTTGCCAAAACAAATACCAGAAGCAAATGAAGACATAGTTCTAGCCATAGGGCTGGTTCTCATTCCTAGTGACCCCATGGGCTTTCTGTGTGGTAAACATTTATGGGAACCAAAGCCTCAGCTCTCTTCTGTAGAGGAGTTGATGTGTGCAAACTGCTGACTTTGCAGCAAGCAGAATACTTGAGACCACCGATGCCCCTTGAGACCCACCCAAGGGCTGCTTGAACATAAATGCACAAATTCCATGATCGTTTCTTTTCCTCCTCCACAACTGTTTTTGAAGCCCATTATATTGACGTGTCGTAATGCTCTCCCTGCTTGGTGTTTCCTCCATATGTCGTCTTGTTTTAAATTGGTTCTATAGAGTTATCTAAACCTTAAAAGTCTCCTGAAGAGTTAGGCATTATTTTTCTCTTGTGTCCAAACTGAAAGCCTGGCTCTTTCTCTATAGCAAGTTTCACTTGCTTTATTTTACATCAGGCATTTGGGCTAATGAGAAGGTCAGCAGTTCAAATCTAAGAGTGGGAAAAAGATGAGGCCTTCTGCTCTAATATAAATTTACATCCTCAGAAAACAAGAGCAGTTCTAAGACCTAGACACCTCAGGAATGAAGGTCTGGGTCACCCCACCAGGCAAAAAACCACAAGCGAAGGATTCTGGAACCATGAAGATAATTCCTCTCTGGGTCTGAATGTTAAAGGAAACTTGTGGCAGGCTGAAATGCTTGTTAAATGACCACATAGATTTACCGCTTGTCGGTGAAAGCAGGAGAAATGTGGCAATAAAGAGCCAGAGTTAACTTTGGCCATTGACACCTGGGGACTTGGTTCACGGGAAATAGAGGAGATGAGAGTGGATTGACTGGTCTGAAGTTCATGACCTAACATGAGAGAGCTAGTTATGTTGAGGATTTGTTGGGACCTTGGTCTAAAGGAAGGTGACCAATGGCTACCCTGGTAGGCTAAGTGGAAAAGCCCCCATTGAGTTGACTAGAACCCGACCAGAGGAAGAGAAGCGATTTAAGTCTGTGAACTGGTGCATATTATTGCTGACTTTATGAATGGCCTGTCCTGATTTGACTTTGCTAATGGATGCACACTTCATGAGTTTCCAATTGGAATGAAGATTCTTCACGTTGAAAGATATGATTATTTCCTCAGAGCACTGGGTTGGTATAAGTGAGCAATATAGAAATTAGATACCCAAAATGGAGAAATAAAGGCATGAACTGGTTGGCTTGCAAACTCTTATAGGTGGTGTAATACATATTCATAGGATTAGAGGATCAAGGTGTAGATATTTTGTAACTACAATTATAAAGCACAGGATATCTTTTGTTTGTTCACTTATAGAATGTTATTTTTATGTTTATTCTCGTATAGAATGTTATTTTTAAATGCTGGTGACACATGTTGAATTGCATGCATTTTAGCTTTATCGTGTCAGGTATAGATATTATTTTATTGTTTCTTTGAGGGTTACATATGGTTCCAGAGTTATGTGAAAGTATAAAATTAACAAGGGGTGGTCTGTGGCAGTCATGTGCTTATGTTAATTTTATAATTGAGATGTAGGGGTGGAGTCTAGCCTGTTAATCTGGAGATAGCCATTGAGTAGCCAATTGAGTAGCCAATGAGGCCAATGAGTAGCTATTGATTAGTCAATGAGGCCTCTATGTAGGCATGGATTTCTCCTGATACATCTGGGAATTGGTTGAGTGATCATGCCTCATGGTGACTTGGTGGTCCAAGGTGAGGCGTTCAGTCTCCACCAAAGCCCAATAACAGGCCAACAGCTGTTTTTCAAAGGGGGACTAGTTGTCTGCAGAAGATGGCAGGACTTTACTCCAAAATCCCAATGGTCTAAGCTGTGATTCACCATTAGGGGTCCACCAAAGACTCCACACTGCATCTTTATCAACAACTGACACTTCTAGCACCACTGGGTCAGCTGGATCATATGGTCCCAGTGGCAAAGCAGCTTGCACGGCAGCCTGAACCTGTTGCAGAGCCTTTTCTTGTTCCAGGCCCCACTTAAAATTGGAGGCCTTTCGTGTCACCTGATAAATAGGTCAAAGTAGAACACCCAAGTGAGGGATATGTTGCTTCCAAAATCCCAAATGGCCCACTAGGCATTGTGGGTCTGTAAACTGGCTCAGATCTGGGAATTGGTTGAGTGATCGTGACTGCCTATCCCTCTGTTCACCTGATCCAGCATTCTTCTGCCTGTATAGGTCACATAAATATTTAGTAGGTTTCCCATCTATTTCACACCTAGGGACACCATGACTAAGTAGCCAATGCCATAATTCCACAAGAGGCAGGCTGCTTTGATTACCACGAAAACCTTGTTGTCTATTATAACCATGTCCACCCTGTCTCTGTTGATTCACTGCTGACACTTGCCCTCTGTTACCAGCGAGTCCAATAAGCCCCATCATGGGCAAATGTCAGAGTTCACTTAAGGCAGTTCCCACAGTTAATCCTGGTGCACACAACAAAGCAATTATAGGAGTTTTCAAAGATGCTGGGACCCAGCTCACAAACTTATTCCTTATGGTTGTAGTGAAGAACATGTCCTCAGTACACCTTCTTTTGAGGTCTATGGGAATATCCTGATAGATCCATTCCACCATATCAATTTCCCTCAGCTTTTGGATGTCTTCTTCTACATTGTACTAAGGTAGGCCAGGCACCTCAAGTTGGTCTAATCTAGGCCATCTGGCAGCCCATGCCTCAGTGAACCAGCCAAATAAGGAATTGGTTCCTCTCTTAGACTCTCTTACTCAGACATTGAAAGAAGAATCTGTGCTTAGGGGTCCCATATCTAGAAATTCAGGCTGATCTAATATTACATTTCTTGCATCAGTATCCCGCACCCTCAGTAACCATTCCCAGGGATACTCCCCAGGCTTTTGCTTGTACGTATTTGAAAGCTCCAGCAGTTCTTTGTGAGTATAGCGTACTTCTTCTTGAGTAACCAGCTCAGCCTCACCCTTAGGAGCTTTCCTTGCCTTAATTTTAGTTATAGGTCTAGCAGAAACTATCAATGGTGAGGGTGTTTCCTGGGTGTTCTCAGCACTATCTTGTAAGGCATCTCCCTCGAGCAATGGTAGAGATGCAGCCCCACCTGGCATTTCACCTTGAGTAGGTTGGTTGATCTGCTCAGGTGTGGGTTATTTTGTTGAAAGTAGCTGGAAGGGGCAGATCTATTGACTGGGCTGGTTCAATTGTTTCTAATGGTGACATAATATCCTCCTCTTCTGGATCATCAACCCATATATTCCCATCCCATGATTCAGGGTCCCAATTTTTCCTATCAATGCCCTCACTTGGCTTCCGACACTGCTCTAGATCTGCCAGTCAGCTGATATTGTAATTCAGCCACTCGCATAATGAGACTTTGAACCTGGTTCTCAGCAATATTGGCTCTTTTACTACAGGCAAGAAGACTTTCCTTTGTAGCACAGGCCGATGCCTTCGAGTCCATGAGTCAGCACTTAAGGCGTGCTTCTGAGACCCTGATGCAATCCCTCTCCTTAATCACATAGTCCATTGTAAGGAGGACCTGCCAACCAGCTTTATAATACTTGGCATATTGACAAAACTGCTGGAATATATCAGACATATGTTCTCCCAGAGCTTCTCCTGTAACCAGCACCCCATCCATTGGTGCTCCTACTTTAGAGGAATAGCTTTGCTATTTCACACCATGGACTAGTAGGATTGGCAAAATTACCCATGGCTTTAGGTCTAGAATTAGCATCACCAGTGCTCTTAAGACTAATCAGATTGGAGAACCAATCAAAGAAACCCATATTTATGATTTTATTTCCCTAGAAGCACTCCTGGTACCACTTGTGTCAGGCAGGGTTCTCTTAGAGAAATAAAAATCAGGACACTAGTAATTCTTTTTATATATTTATATATAGAAAAAGGTAAAAAAATAAGAAAGAAAAAGTTAACTATCTACAAAGCAATACAGATTGCTTGGTGCAACTTACTTGCATGAGGCAGCTAGAAGACTGGCAGTCCTTCAAGTCTTGAGGGCCACTGAGTATTCCTCTGTAGAGCAATCCAGGCTATCTGGTCACAGGCAGCAAACAGCAGAGCAGGTCGCCAACAGTTAGCCAGATGACAGAGTCCAACAGACCCCAGCTCAAGAGATATATATCCCAGGAGCGTGGTGAAGTAGGGCTTGAAGGAACCTCAACTCACAGCAACACAGTCCACAATTAGGTGTCCCACGGGTAGTGTTGCTTGGAGGTCAAGGAACAGGATGAAGATGGCAGCTCTCTGGTCCGAAGATCCGGAAGCAAGAGAGAGGGCGGGACTAGCTGAGCCCTTCCTATCTCTGCCCTTCAATTAATCCCGCGTGTTCATCGACCGTGCCATCACAACAGACACATCATTCTTCTGTGGCCATGTTGGCATAACAAACCTACCCATCACAGGACCCAAAACCCATTAATAGGTGAAGCAACATTCTCTTACAAAGGGATTTCAGGGAGAGAGGAGCCAGTCAAGGTACAGTGTAGTAACAATGAAATATGCAACTTTCCTCTAGTTCTCAAATGCTTCCTCCCACCCACTATCATGATCCCAATTCTACCAGACAAATCCAGCTAGACCAGAGGAGAGATGATCCGTCCAGACTTGTGGTTCAGGTAGTGATACTGGGCGGGTGGAGGGATGGTGGAATAAAAAGGGGGAACCAATTTCAGGGATCTACATATAACCTCTCTGGGGTATGGACAACAGGGAAATGAGTGAAGAGACATACTGGACAGTGTACGATATGAAAAAGTAATAACAACTTGTAAATTACTAAGGATTCATGGGGATAGAGGGGAGGGAAGAGAAATATTGATACTGGGGAGCTGGTACTGGGGGTGTAAGTGGAGGGAAGATGTTTCAGGAGTGATGATGGCAACAAGTTTGCAAATGTGGCCTGCATACAATGTATGTACAAGTCATGATGAGAGTTGTATGAGTCCCCAAGAAAATGATTTTTTTTTTAAAAAGTAGAGGGAAAGAGGAGCTTATAGCAAAGACTCAAGTAGAAAATATTTGGAAATGAATATGGCAGCATATGTACAAATATGCTTGATACAAATTATGTATTGAATGTTATAAAGGCTGTTAAGAGGACATAATAAAATCATTGAAAAAAAAATAAAGTAACAGTAAAGCAGCCCTGGTGATGAATTGTGTTACACATTGGCTTCCTAATCCTAAGATTAGTGGTTCAAACCTGCAAGTCATTCTGCAGGAGACAAATGCGGTTTTTCTGCTTCTATAAATACTTACAGCTGCTTCAGAAACCCACAAGGGGCCAGGTTCACTCTCTGTATTGAGTCACTCTTCGTCAGAATTGAGTCAATTTAAGTGGAGTTTCTATTTACCCCCTTTGAAGATAGATTGCCATTCTCCAGGATTGATGCCATGGACTAGGCTTTGGGCTGATAATTGAAAAGTAAGAGGGGGAAACTCAGGAGCTACTGTCCAGGATAAAGATGAGGCTTCCTACTCCCTTCAAGAGTAAGTCAGCATGAGTCAGAATTGACTTGATGGGAGTGGTGTGTGTGTGTGTGTGTGTGTGTGTAACTACATAGTGGAATAATTTCAAATTGTTCAACTCTTAGCCTCTAGACTTTGATGAGCTGAGCCATCAACTGTTCTATGTGCTACATCAATTTTTCTTTAGCAGTAAATATTTCTGTAGCCAAGGTTAGTGTTATAAAAATTTAAGATGCTGAAGTACAACAATAATGTTTACATATACCTGACAGCCTTGAAACAGAAATGATTGAATATGGATTTAAAAGCAAGTTTTACACAACATTTTGAATGCCTTATTGAATTACAAGGTCTTTCAGTCTAATGAAAAGTTGACTTCCATGCTAATCAGATAACAGAAAATGCATATGCTTTAGTTTAATATTTATATATAATAGAATTTAATTTGTTTTCCAAATCTCTTTTTAAACTATCAATTGCTTATACATTAAAAAGAAAGAAATTGTAAGATAAAGTTAGCTATTTAAATTTGTAAAGTACTCTACTAGTTAATTATACCCTAAAACTCTTTAGTCATCTGTATTTGTTGTAACCACACTTGAGAACAGAGGAGTTATTGACAGTAAAGCATAATCAAATTAATTGAATTTGCTAGATGACTGTTCTAATTTTTAAAGGCTATAAATAATGGGAAAAGATTTTCCATTGTATTTTTTCCTAATGAATCTCAGTTTCTTTAAATTGATCCCTCTGTCCTACCTAATATTCTTGCATTTAATACTGCTAACTTAAAATAGAAGCTTCAGTTTCCTGCCTAGATTTCTGACTTCATCTATGGATGATGAGTAATGCTTCATATATCTCTCCTTCAGGAATGAGAAATTCATTCCCTCAGCTCTTGAGAATATTAATCACTAAAGATTCTCAACTGACTCTATGAAATTGCTCAGAAGCCAATTGGTATCACCTTTAATGTGCATTAAAAGCAATATAGTAACTGAAAACACAGATTTCAGGGACCCAGATTTCTGACTTCATGTGTATTGAAAGGGTCTAAAATCAGCCAAACAAAAGTAGGATTTTCTGTGTGTGTGTGTGTGTGTGTGTGTTTATTTGTTTGTCTGTTGTGGGGTACATAAACTTTTGCCTGATAAGTATCCGGGTGACATTGATGCTATTTTAGAACCATGGCTTAAAACTTCATTCAACTCTTAGCATCTAGATTTGATGACTTGGGCCATGAAACTGTTCTATGTAAAACAGAAAGTGTGCTCTGGCACCATTCAACATCTTTGGAACCCAGTAGATAACACCATACTTCTCCTTATTTCCACAGGAGATATTTTACCTATACCATATGACAGACAATTTTTTTCATAGTTCCCTTTTACAAAACTGATGTTCTTTACACTGTTTTGATAAAAAAAATTGTTATTTTTCTTGCCTCAAGAAAATTGTCAGGGGAGTCTTCACAGAGAGATAGTACAAGAACAAAGCTTACATTTTTTTGCTTCATTTTTTAACCTTACCTTTTTCTCCCCACAGAAAAGATGTTTGACTGAATCTGGTTTTGAAAAATACATGAAAAAAATCATGTGCCACAATATTTTTGAGATTTTAATTTGAAATTTTACCTCACATTTTCATGGGTTGGGTGCCTTGGAAAACAATCCAATTGAAGATAACTTTTAAAAAGCATTGTGATGGCTATTTTATTTGAGGCTATTACAATATAATGCCATAAAATGAACAAGTACCAGTGGTCTTAGTATTAGAATTACTATTTGTAGTATGGAATTAAATATTGAGAGATGATATCATGTATCATTTCAAATATTTCTGTTCTTCAATTTGGGGAGGAGCTCTATTGGCATAGTGAGTTATGTGTTGGGCTGCTAAGACAGTCTTGTTTGCACAAGACAAACAGTTTGAAACTCCCAGCCATTCTGCACAAGAAAGATGAGGCTTTCTATACCTTTAGTGAATGTGTTAGTCTGGGTAGACTAGAGAAACAAAATTCATACACATGCATATGGATATAAGGGAATGGTTTATATACAAGAGGAATAGGACATTAAGAAAACATCCCAATCCAGTTCAAAGTCATATTCCGATATTAGTCCATATGCCCAATATCAGGCTATAATATATATAATATATAATATAATGACTCATGAAGTCATAGGCCAGTGGGTTCAGAATCCCAGCACTGGCAGGGGTCTCCCCATGGTTCCTTGCTTCCAGGGCTCAGAGTCAATCAACAGTGTCCAGCACTTTCAGGGGTCTCCATGTGGCTTCTCCAGCATCAGAGGCCTGGTTCCATCAGGGTAAAGCCAAGTGGCTTCTCCTCTGCTCCTCGTGCTCCTGGGATGCTGCCATCTTGCTTGTTCATTGTCTCTGAGACTCGCTCCCAACAACTGGAGAGATAGTTTCTCATTTCCACAAGGGAAATATTGTGAGATTTCCCAGAAGCCTCAGGAGAAATCCATGCCCACACAGAGGCCTTATTGGCTACCCAATGGCTATCTCCAGATTAACAGGCTAGACTCCACCCCTACATCTCAATCATCAAATTGACAGAGCACATGACCACCACAGTTAGGGTCTTGGAAATCCACAGTAACAGATCTTCTCTGTCTTAGAGGGTCATTATGAATCTGAATTGATTCAATGGAAGTGAGGTTCTCTTGTTGTTCTTCAAATCAGAGATGAGATAATCTAGAAATTTTCAAGATAATTAAAAATTGGGCCAAGTAAGATTGAGGTCATAAGATTATGCATCCAAACAATAAGAAAAAAATTGATTAGTAAAGATAAAACGGAAAAGAATCACTTAATTTCCTTTATTACACATGAGTATATAAAAAGATTGATGTATATTTCAAAATATTACAACTGAGTCCTAAATGTTTTCGATGTGAGTTACAAATAATACCTTCCCCAAATATAGCATTTAAAGTTCAATGTCATCTTTATTATAACATATATGATGTTTATTCATGTGCAAAAGTAGTCACAACATTGTCTAAGATAACCTACAAAAAAGTAAATGAAGTATTATCCTAAGGTCAATAAATACATGAATGAGAAGATAGCAAAGTGAGAGTAGCAAAGTTGAACTATGAATTGTATGATTAAGATAGTTTTACTTATCTCTACTTACTGACCACCATCTATTTGTCAAATCTGTCACACTGTGGTAGCTTGCATATGGATTTGATGCTAGAGATTATGTTAAGTGACATCGCTGAGGTAGTGTGGGCAATGTGAACCACACCACGGCATCAGAGAGGGTAATGCAAAATGACTGTTTATAAAATCTGTGTGCAGTATTTCATAATAAACTTAATTTTTTAAATTAAAAATCATTTTATTGTGGGTTCATACATCATTTTTCACAATACATAAATAAATATACTGTGCCAAGCACTTTCACATGTCTGCTGCTGTTATCATTCTCCAATGATCTGCCTTTCCCCTTGAGACCATGGTATCAGCTTTTCCATCCCTTCTCCTCTTCCCCTGCTCTCCCCTCCCCACTGAACCTCATTGCTTTATACATTATTATTGTTCTGTCATATCTTACACTGCCGACCTCTCCCCCAACCCACTTTGATGCCTGTCCTTCAAATAGGAGCTTATGTGTATATCCTTGCAGATGGTTCCGTCTCTCTATCCCACCTTCTCTCCACCCTTCCAGCAGCTCCAAACTAACCACTGGCCCAAAAGGGTTCATCCATTTTGGTTTCCCCGTATTTCCAGCTCCCCTCTCTACAAATGTACCTTCTCCAGTCCATATGGATTTGTAAAGTAAAGTTGGGACCATGATGGTTGGGGGTGGAAGGCTTCAGGAACTAGAGGAAACTTGTATGCATCATCGCTGCCCTATTGCACCTTGACTTAATTTTTAATAAAATCACTGTAGTTAAATGACAATTTTTTTTTGTAAATCCAAATTGCATGTATCCATCTACCTACAAAGCTGAAATTCTCTTCTAGTTTACTTTTTTAACTTAATGCACTGTGTTTAGAGCTGTCATAATAATTCAATTACAATGGTACTTCAAATCAGGGAATTTCATTTACATGTGCTATAGCAAGCACTGCTGTTTTCGTTGCTGCTGGTATTTTTACAGTTGCTGATGTTGACAAAATTTCTGGTGTTTTCAGCTTCAAAATTGTTGTAAGTCATATCTGTATACCTTTATCACTAATTTTTTGAGAATGAAGCAGTAATTAAAGGATAAGACTTGGCAAACTTCATCCAAAAACTGATATTGCTATTAAGTTCTATCAAGTCTGTTCTCATTCATTGCAACCCTTTGGACAACAGGAAAAAAACACTCTCCTTTTCTCCTGCACTAAGCTTGCCATCATTGCTATATTTCTGTTTTTCCTGCACTAAACGTATCATCATCGCTGTGTTTGTCTGTATTGTTGCTGCCACGGTGTCAATCAGTCTTCTTGAGGGTCTCCCTAGACCAGGTACGGAGTCCTTCTCCAAGGTCTAGCTTTTCCTGATAGCATTCATAAAGTGTATGAGATGAGCTCTAGCCATCCTCTTTTCTAAGGAGCATCTTGATTGCATGTCTTCCAAGACTAGGTTGTTAACTATTGTGTTAGTCCATGATACATTCAAGAATGATACATTCTTACCAGGTCAGACTGTCAATCAAGTTTTTCTGTTAATCCATGGTATATTCTTTTCCAAAACAATGATTCAAATGTGTTCTCGGATATTCCTTATTTATTATTGACCTCTCCTGTGAATGTATGGACATTGGGAACACCATGGATTATGTGAGGATCACATGGGTCCTCAAAATGCTGTCTTTGCTTTTATATAAATTTAAGGATGTCTTTTGCAGCATATCTATCCAATGAAACACATTTGATTTTTGACTGGTGCTTCTATGAGAGTTGACTGTGGATCTAAGAGGAATGAAATCAATGACAACTTTAATCTTTTCTCTGTTTATCATGATGTTTTTCATTGGTTCAGTTGCAAGGACTTTTGTTTGCTATCTACTCTGATATGATCCATACTTAAGGTTGTATGGCTTTGAACTCCAGTAGTAAGTGAAAAAAATCACTGTGATATTTTCAATCCTTGTTAGTTTCAGTCAGCAAGATTGTGTCATCTGCATATTGCAGATTGTCATTAACTCTTCTTTTAATCCTGAAATCTGAAGATCAGATGATGAAAACTGCATGAATCACAGAAGAATACATGTCTATAGAATGCTCTGAGATATAAACATCCTAACCTGGAAGGCCCTCAAGTATACGAAAGATTGCTAATGTAGTTCAGGCCCATAAGCAGGAGAAGACTTGTTTACAACAAACAGTACATTCCAATTGTTAGCATATGAGGGGGTGAACCCCGACCCCACCAAAAAAATGGACACAAACTCTGTTGGACAAAGCTTTTGTAGTACACATTTTTTCCTCCATAAGGCAAGCATCCAGCAACTCTGAGTTAGTGCACTTGGTGGCATAACCTGGGAAAGTTCTCTGGGGTCACAATGACTTTTGTGTGAGTGAGTGAAAGCAGTGTCATTCAAACCTTATATTTTTGAGGCCAATTTAAGAGAACAGAATGTGGCTGTTAATTTTTTTTCCTACAGGGTGGGGGGAGCAGGGAGGAGGAGGGAAGGCTGCAGAAACTGTTACAATGTCAATGACAGTTTACAAGGACAGCATTATGAGAAAAACTCAATTGCATGTGTGGTTTTCTTATTTCAAAAATGGTGAACTGTCAATTGATGACAAACCTTGTTCTGGACATCTATAAACTTCCCAAGTGGATAAAAATGTTGATTCATAGTGCACTTGGAGTTCATTTCCACCAGATTAGACTGCTAATCAAGCTTTCAATTCAGGGTTCTGAAAAGATTGCATAACAGTGTATGACAAAAAAAGGCCCGATTTGTGGCAATTGGCATCTATTTTACCATGACAATGCACCTACTCACACAGCCACATCAGCATCCAAAAAAAAAAAAAGAAAGAAAGAAAGAAAAAACACCAAACAAGCAGAATGCCTTTCTTACTCACCTGATCTCATTCCATACATCTTCTTACTGTGTCCATGAATGAAGAGGGATAAAAGGACAGCAATTTCATGAAGTAGAAGAAGTAGAGAATAAAATGAGAGGTTTTGTCAGCCATCCAAACAGGTAAGTTTGAAAAATCTTTCCAAGAATGGTCAAATTTGACAAATGTATGAAGTTTAAAGGAGAGTACTTACAGGTAAAAAAA
>PVJH01003046.1:0-25983 GCA_004026705.1 Nesogale talazaci | reverse complement strand
TATGTTTAAGATATATTTTTATTTATTGAATCCAATGAATAAAAATATGCTACTTTTAAATTCCCTTGGAATACCAAGAGGCACTAAAATCACATAATCTTAGCTGAAGGAGATTGCCCCATAGTTTTAGCCATGATATTCTGTTTAGAAGAAAAGTTATTTATTTGATCACTTCAATATCTATTTTCTTAAATAAACAGAAATGTACAAGATAATATTAAAATTTTAGTAATAGGAATATGACTTTGGGTACCTGGAAAAAGATGTACAAAATGTAGCTAGTTTGCTTTCTGTTTTCGCATATCCCAAAGTATTGAGTCTGTGAATGAATTCTTCAGCATTTAACCAGATGTTGGACATGTGAAGAGTCAATTTTTAAAGAAAGAATAAGCAACTTCTTCAAAATAAGGCATAGGCTAGGACAAAATTGGAAATTAAGAAAATGAAAACAAAATCTTTGAAGATCCTAATGTACCCTTCATGATATCAACTAAATATTCCATTTAGTGGTTGGTCTCTCCATCATGTCCTATTATTCAGTAATTTATAGGTGCTCTCATTGCTGCTGGCCCCATTGAAATTCTTTTCCTTATTAATTCTTCAGAAAATCATTCACACAAAAAGGATTGCTACTTGCTCAATGTAAACCCTCCCAGGAGTGCTGTCATTTTAAGCCTTTAATTAAACAGAACAATCTTTTACTACAATGTTTTTGAAAATGTAGTGATGAGAAAGGGAAGTATTTGAGAAGCAAGGAAGTGTCTCTGTTAGCACTAACATTTTACCTAGTAGGTGACTATACATTACCCTAACACATCAAAATTTGTACAGAAAATTATAAAAATACTAAGCAAAGGTAATTAATTCTCATATAATTATATTACATTACTTTAAGCATTATCAATGCCATGCATTTTCATGTGTTACGTCTTGTTTTTTTAAAGAAAAACAAGAAATACCATATTTTCTTTATATATTCTCCCAATGGAAAAGAAAACAAAAAAGTTTAAGACACTCAAAGATGGATTAAGTCAATGTTATTATGGAAACAACAACAGTGAGGAAATTTTATAAATATATATAAAATGAAACAATGGTATACGCAAATAAAATGATAGTTTACACATTAATAAGTACAATTCATATATTCATATGTATTCCCCAATTGTTGGTACCCAAAACTGCATGAGATTGAAATGGATATTGGGAATATACAAACATTTAAGTCAAACAAGACTTGGTGAGTGCAGAAGTGGTGATCAAGGGCCTAGTCTACCATATCTTGCTGGCTGCAGCAGAAGAAATGGACTTTTCTATACAGTTAACTCAGGACAGAAGTCAGTACTTTCCCAACAAGGAGGGAATAGTGGTAGGTTTTATCAGTGGCTAATTTACCTTGGGTCCCTAAAGATGTCAGGAAAAGGTTAGTACTTAATAATTTTACACCTTAAATACACTTTCATTTCTTTATTGCTGCTATTATTTTGTTTTGTTGCTTTGTTTGGCTTTGTCTTGTTTTTGTATATATTACTATCTCTGCAGTCTAGCTAGATAAGGTTGGCTGGACAAACAATCTGGAGGAGAAAACAACCAGACCAATGGTTCCAGGAGGACATGGGAAAAAGGGAGATGGGGGAAAGGACATGGTGTTAACAAACCCAGAGACAAGGGAACCAGAAGTGATCAAAAATCACTGGCGAGGAGGGTGTAGAGACCTGGTAGGACTTGATCAGGGTAATGTAACTGGGAGAAATTACTGAAACCAAACGAAGTCTGAAAATTTTAAAAAGTAAAAAGAAATAGAGGAAATAACTAGGAGGTAAAGGGCATTTATAGAGGTCCAAATATAGGCATCTGCATATGTAAATATATTTACATATGATGATGGGGAAATATCTCTATGTACACATATTTATTAGGCTAGTGTTAAGGTAATACATGGACATTGGGTCTTCACTCAAGTCCTCTCTCAATACAAGAACACTTTGCCCTGTTAAACTGGCCTTCCATGATGCTCACCTTCGCAACGCAATCACTGAAGGCAAATAGTTGCATAAGGAAATGTGGTGAAGAAAGCTGATGGTGCCCGGCTATCAAAAGATATAGCATCTGAGGTCTAAAAGTCTTGAACATAAATAAGCGACCATCTAGCTCAAAAGCAATAATGCCTACATGGATGAAGCACACCAACCTGGTTGATCATGAGGTGTTGACAGGAACAGATATCAGGCATCAAAAAACAAAAAATCATATAATTGTAAATGAGGTGTAGTACGGAGTGGGGACCCATAGCCCATCTGTTGGCAACCACACATACCATTACAGAAGAGTCGGAAGAGACCAGTCAGGCAATATAGCACCTATGAAACATACAACTTTCCTCTAGTTCTTTAATGCTTCTCCCCTCCCCCATGATCATGATCCTAATACTAACTTACAAATCTGGCCTAGACCAGAGATTGTTCACTGATACAGATAGGGAATCCCTGGACAGGATCTTTTCAGAACCAGTGGTGAGAGTGGTGATACTGGGATGGTGGAAGGAAGGTGGAGTAGAAAGGGGGAACTGATTACAAGGGTCTATATATACTATATTTTTTAGACCATAAGATGCACCTGACCATAAGATGCATCTAGTTTTTAGAGTAGGAAATCAAGAAAAAAATATTCTAAACTGTATAATACCAGTACACTAAAATATTCAGGGATCTCACACCTTTGGACCACAAGACACACCCTCATCTTTCCCTCACTTCGGGGGAAAAGTGCATCTTATGTTCTGAAAAATATGGTTAACCCCCCCACACACACACACACACACACTCCCTTGGGAATGGAAAATGGAAAAGCAGGTGAAGGGAGACAGAAGGCAGTGTAAGACATGACAAAATAATAATTTATAAATTATCAAGAGTTCATGGGTGGGAAAGTGAAAAATGAGGAGCTGATACTATGGGTTCAAATGGAAAGTAAATGTTTTGAGAATGACGATGGCAACAAATATACAAATGTGCTTGCCAAAATGGATGAATGAATGGATTGTGATAAGAGTCATAGGAAAAAAATGAGAAAAAAGGGTTGTAGGAGCCTCTAATATAATTATTTAAAAGAAAAATGCATCAAATTTCAAGGGCTAGATTTTGCCCCCAATATGGTCTTATGTCCTTTCCTAAGTGCAATGGGCAACAGGCATCCTGCACCTTTCATTTCTCTAACTCTGTAAATAGTGTCTAATAAATTTTCTCCAGTAGGATTTGCATCTGAGAAGCCTAAAGATTTGCATGGACCTCAATGAAACAAGCATATATCAAATATAATAAAAAATTTAATATACTCAAATGTATATGCCTTTATTTGATTATTAATGACTTATTTATTTTTCGTCTCAAAAATAAAGATTGACTGAGGGAAACTCTGCCAGAAATTGTGTCACCAACAAAATTAGAGCAGAAGATGAAGTCAAAAAACAGATTCTGGCATGATTATGACTCTGTTCCCAGCACTTTTTAGTTAATTTTAGAATGTTATATTCTCTAAACTACATTTTTGTTACAAAAAATAGATATAATTTCAGGTATGAAGAGTAATGAAAACATGAGTAGTATCCAAAATTAATATCAGGACTATAGTATGACAGCTTCTTTAATTTGTTTACTATGCTTAATTTTTAAAAGATGCATAATAGTCACAACACCTAAAAAGGTTGTCAATTTCAAAAGAAATCAAGGTTAGTAAATTTTCATATTGAAATGGTCAACATCTGTAATAAGATGTGAAGGTTTTTGTTGAACTCTCTGAAAGTATGGATGCATACAGCTGAAACGATGTCTGTAAACAACCTCTTCAAAAATTTACAATGATAATCATTAAATGTTAGGTATTTGTCGAGAGGAAGGATGACATTTCTGAGAGACTAAAACAAACAACAAACTTCTCAGGAAATCTCCTCTTGCTATTTCATAGAACATGGTTAAATAAGTCAGAAATATGGATGAATTGCTAGAAAGTATTGTTGCTCAAAGTATTTCTGTTAATAATTTATAAACATGGTTCCATGTGAAAAATAAAGTATAAGAGTCACATGGTCAAATCTAACCACAGACATTTATTTTATTTTACATAATGTTACAGATTGGGTAGAGCCTCTCACTTGAAAACCCTAAGAACTGGTGCCTTCTGCTTTAGAGAAATGCCCATTGAGAGGATGTTAGTACTTAACAGGAGTAGTATTTGCTGCACCATGCTGCTACGAATTACTGCTTTCAAAACAAAACAAACAAGTTATAAGCCAGCTGTTTGATTCTGACTCATGGCGCCCTATGAGTTAAAGGGTAGAACTGTGCTTCATAAAATTTCCAAGGCTGTGATGTTTCCAGAGCAAATTGGCAGGCCCTTCTTCCAAAGTTATTGTTTAAAAATTCTTAAATTAAATGAACAAGTTAAAAATGTTTAGTTCCGGGCTCTGTACGTGGATTGCTCGAGGGATACTGAGTGACAGACTAACTGACCTGATTCCGTCCTGAGTAAGTTCCTACCCAACGTGCTCTAATACAATGAAATTAAATTGAAGGATATGCAAAGAAAAGCATAGACAAATGCATTCTGAGAGAAATAATTACTTGATTTAGCTGGAGGAGGGAGTAAATTATTTAATGTAGCTCTTTGAGTCAAAGTCTCTAGCTTCCACTAGATGACCTTTTCTTACATGGGTCTGGTAAGAAAGTGGGGGGGGGGGGATTGATAGGATTCCCTTGTGAGTAATGGTGAAGAGGCTTATCCTGGAATGCCATTTTGCTGTGTATAAAATGAGCCCTGTGAGGAACATGAGGAGGAGACTCATTATGAACATGAGCCAGAAGTGGAGTGAGTCCTCTGGACCCAAGATCTTGCCCAGTGAATGTCGTGAATACAGAAGACACCGACTATATGAGAGGAGCAGCCGCCGAATCTGAGCCATAGTGAAGAACAGAGACATGCACTTCCCCACTGGGATCCAAAAAGGCTGAGTGCTTTTGTGAGGTGACTGACTATGGTAATGGGGTGTCTCTGGGCATGGACTCAAGGGGTTTGGTTTTCCATCCTGTGAGTTTGAACTAAATACCTTTGGGTTGAGTTTACAGAAGAACTTGTGTGCCTCTTTGTCCACTTATTAGGAGACCTGAAAAAATTTTACAACATGTCCTTTAAAAACAACTCAATCAGAGCATTTCTCACTGGTATTCACTTTGTTACTTCCTTAATAAACCCTTGAATCATGAATTTTGTTTGCAAGTTCTGTGTAGCCAAAGCAATTGATATTCAAACCTAAAGTTATCAAGTAGAGAATGCTAGAAAAAAACACACTAGCTTTCTATTTTCATAAGTTGAATCTATTCCAAAATCAAGACACATCATGGATCCACTGGGCACATGGTTAGTTAAATATGTATCTCATAATATTGAGTTGTCAGTGACTATAAATGCTTGAAAAATAATTAACATAATTTACATATTGTTCTCAACTAGTGAGTGTGGAAGCAAACTACATGTATGTATGTATACATGTATACACACGTATATATGTAGTTATACATGTGTGTGTGCAAAATGTATGCGTGTAGACTCCCATGTTTGGTTCAGTATTTGTTTGGTTCTTGTTTTGGGGAGAGGGTATCACTGCCATCTGGTGGGAGTGAGAAGCCCAGCCTTGCTCCCAGAGAGCTGCTGCTGGGCCAACCTGTCGGTGTGGGCCGAATTCCCACACACAACCACTACACCATCGGGGCTCAGCTGCCAACATGAAGGATTTGATCTTCTTTTGTCTCCAACAGAAGTCTGTTTACAGACGAGGAATGAGACATATAATTTACCCCAGGGCAAGAAATAGATTTCCAAAATTCTAAGGCCAGACCCTTGACTCAATCATTTTTACAAAGAGTGTAGGTTGAAATTAAAGGACAATTGAAGAGATACATAAATTATATTCATGCAATCTAATCACAGAGGAAATAAGATTACCAAAACGTGTTTCCCATTACTGAGACAGAATTAAGAAAAATGATCCAATAAGGAGCATCATTGGCTCAAACAATAAGCAGCAGCATTTTAGTTGTAAACAGAGAATGATCCGTAGTGGTTGAGCTTCCACAGGAATGTAAGTAGGCTGTATTTATAAAGGTATTGAATACCATTTTTAAAAACGGAGACTGCAAGTGGAGCATTATCATCTCTCCTGCTTTCCATTCTTACTTGGAGATAGTTAAATAAATCATTTACTTCTCCTTAAATTATAATCAATTGTGCAGAAAGATATTCTGAAATTAGGACTGTACTTTTTTTAATGGGTTCATAGAGCATTTATAGCTACGCGATCACTTCAAAGTACACAAGTGAATTGGCTGGAGACTTGGGGGAAACACACCCCAAGGAAGCATTTACTATTGGATAAAGAAACACATTGTGCTTTAATGTGGCCTTGTTGTCATTGATTTCGCCATTTGTTCCTGAAATGCTTTAATCAAGCCCTTGGAAATCTAGACTTCTAGTGTCTTCCATGGATTCTGTGGGTCTGCAGAATAATTTAAGTTTTTCATCTGAGTTAGAATCTTTATTTCTGTAGTTCATCAAATCCATCTGTCACATACATGTCAGTGGAATGAGAAAAACTTTAGAAGGGAGCAAAAAAATTAAAAACAAATTAATGTGGGAAGATGATATAAATCAAGGAGTAAAGCCAAGAGTGAATTATCAAAAGATCTTTCATCAGGAGTGAATGCATTTTTCCCTTCCAAAGAGTGTTTTTTGTTTGCACTATTGTACTCCAAGTGGCATATTAAAGAAATAGATTTATTAGGATTTAGAATGTGTTTTACTCTGATAGGAAAGGATACTAGTCCTTCCGATTTAATTTGAAAAGATTTAAACTGTGAGAGTCTATATGTGCCCTAGCTAGTAATGAATTCTGGAAAAACAAACACTATTTTTAACCTAAAACACATTAGTGAATCTTACCCCCACTAGGGGAAAAACAATAATAACAATGCAATATCACTTTAGAATAGCCATCATTTATTCTTTCTAAAATATTCAGAATTTATTTAGTCAGAAATGGCAAATCAATTTTTCAGTTTTATAACAAATGCATGCCCTATCTCCTGAGAGGAAGAAAATGATTAAAAAAAAGGATTATCTTTGTTTTCTAAGCTTGCTTTTATTCTGAGTTAAACTGATTATCTTTACCAATTAATATTAGAAGATAGTTATATAAAAAGAGATATAAATGGTTTAATATAGACATTCATAGTCAAAAGAAAAATGTTCTTCACTATATATAAATGCCAAATCACCACACCTGTTCTTTTATTACATAAATATACATAATTTTATTTGAGTAGCCCTGGGTGTGTGTTTGTGTGTGCGTGTGTGTGTATAAGTATGTGTACTCATGCTGTGAAAGAAACCAAAAAAGAGGGAGCAGTCTAAGCAGACAGAAAATGAATACGAACTTGTTATGGAGAGTAAGGTAATATTCCAAGGGTAAACATTAAATGATGCAAGAAACATCAAGAGAAGATGGAAACATACACAGTCACTGTATACCAAAAGGACTAGGTGACAGTCAACCATTTCAAGAGATCAATAAACAATGGTACTGAAGGAAGAAGTTCAAGCTGCACTGAATGCCTTACCTTAAATGAAGGCTCCTGGAATTGCTGGAATACCAATTAAAACATTTCAACAAGCTGATGAAGTACTGGATGTCCTCACTCATTGTGATAGTTATATAATCTGGTGTCAATTTGGGACTTATGATTAAGAGTGGATTGTGAAGTCTAGCTTGTCAATTGGGATCTAGTCAATGATACCTTTGTGTGGGCCTGGCCTTCTCCTGAGGATTCTGAAAACTCCTGTATTTCCTCCTTGGAGGCAGGAGACACAATCTTTCTGGTCACCCCCTGAGAGACGCTCTGTTAACAAAACACACGGCACTACACTGATATAGCCCATGACCTCTGCAGCCAAAGAAGCCACAACATGGAGACCCTTGCCAGCACTGAGATGCTTACAATGCCACAGGATCCACAAGATTTGCACCCACTAGCCTGTGATCTTCCAGTATTTGGTGTCTTTGCATGCATTTTGTGCATTTGAAGAGGACTTATATATTGGTATCAGACAAATGGGCTAATATCAGACTTATGGACTTGATCTAAACTGAGCTGGTATGTTTCTAAATATTCAATAACTGTTGTGTATAAACCTCTTTCTTCCACACTATGCATGTTTATGAATTTGTTTCTCTGGTCTACTCAGGCTAAAACACTCATCTATGCCAAGAAATTTGGAAGACAGCTACCTGACCAACTAACTGGAAGACATCTGTATTTGATGACTAAAGAAAGCTGAGTCTACAGAATGCACAAATTAAAGATCAGTATTCCCTTGTTCTGTTCACAAAACTCCCTTTCAATTCTCTGCAAAAGAAAGGGATCCTACATGAGTACAAATAAATGTTTCGGAATCCCCATTCTTCTCAAGATTTTGCATCATTTGTCATGAACCACCCAGTCAAGTGCCTTTGCCTAGTCAATAAACCGCACATAAACATCTTTCTGGGATTCGGTACTTTTCACCAACAGAGGTGTGAAACAGGGTTGCATCCTCCCCCCAGACTTGTTCAATTGATATGCTGAGCAAATAATCACAGAAACATAATTCTGTGAAGAAGAATTCAGTACCAGGATTAGAGAGAGGTTTATTAACAGCTCGCAGTATGCAGATGACACAAGTTTGTTTGCTTAATGTGAGGAGGATTTGAAGTATTTTCAGGTGAAGATCAAGGCTTGATGTAGACCAAGCCTTCAATATGAATTGCAACTACAATATAAAGAAAACCTAAATCCTCACAATTGGATTAGTATATATAATCTATGCTAAGCAGAACAATTTTGAAATTGTCAATGATTGACTTGGCTGAAGTTGTTAAGGATTTCCTTGGATCCACAATCAATGCTCATGAAAGCAGGATTCAAGAGATCAAAAGAGGAGTAGCATCTGGTAAATCTGGAGACTTCTTCGGAGTGTTGAAAAACAAGAGTACTACTTTGAAAATTAAGGTTTTACTTGACTCAAGTTAGGGTATTTTTAATTGACTCATGGGCATGTTAAAGTTGGACATTGACTAAGGAAAACTGAAGAAGAATCAATGCCTTTGAATTATGGTGCTGATGAAGAATATGGGAAGTACCATGGACTGCCAAAAAAAACCCAAAAACTCTGTCTTGAAAGAAGTAGAGCCAGAATACTCCAAAGATTCAAGGATGATGAGACTTTGCTTCAAGTATTTAGAACTATTATGAACAGACATTAGTCATTGGAGAAAGACATCTTGTTTGGTACAGGCGCAGTTAAAAAAAAAAAGATCCTTGACAAGCTAGATTGAGATAGTGGCTGTATCAATGAGCATCCCACCCCATGAACCCTTGATCAATTACATATTATAGTTGGTATGCATTTTACACTGTACATTGTCTCCTTTCACCCACATTTCTTTTATTTGTCCCCCTGGGGGGTGGGTTATATATTCAACCTTGTGGGGCTTCCCCCTTTCTTCCTCTACCACCATCGCCATGAAGCTTTTTGTTGCTGTTGGTTTTTGTTTTGTATTGTTTGAGGCACCTGATATTTTAGCTGATAGGAGAAGAAGTACAAGTAAGGAAATTATATATATTTTTAAAGTCCCTACCAGGAAGATGGTGGCAGGAAGGACTAACCTGAATAAGAACAAAGATATTGCATCTGACAACATATTTCACCAGGGAGAGAAAGTAGACACCAGCAACTTTATTGTATATTGGAAGCTCAGAAAGACTTTATACATGGAACTATATCTAGTGAGTTTTTGAAGATGCTGCACAAACTTGAATTGCATCAATTTGATAAACATTTAAACACTACAATTCTCATTTCCTTAATCAAGGATAATACTCACACCTTGGCAACATGTAACTTGATTCTCTGACTTTATAGTTCAATAGCAAAAGTTGAAGAAAATCAGTCCATTGCAAGAGAAAGTTAAGGACGATTAACACTTGTATACACTGCTACCCATCAGAGACAGAGAAAATACATAACACATTAATAACTCCACAAAGGTGAAAAGAAATTAGCTCTGCTCCTAAGTAATAAAATGCTGATACCTCTCATTCAATTTCACTTTTAGGAAGTAGTTACAACTTTTATTATTATTGTTACAAATTATACATGAGGACATACTGTACTTCTGATAATCTTGCTCCATCTGACATATTTTGTCTTTGTCATCAAGGTAATATGATTTGCTTCTTAATTACTTTTCTGACTTCAGGAAGCACAAGGAACCAGGTTAGTGAATTCATCTCCTTACAACCCAAATTCCAAAGGGGCCTTGGTTAATGCTAAAGAAAGAGAGAAGAGGTTCAATAAACCAGACTAGATTTTCCTTTTTGCTAATTTCTTCCATTTTGCGGGATGTTATTATCTTGTATTTCACAAGTTAAATGTGAATACATTGTATTGGTATCTCCTTTTCTTATAACATTGAACTACTCGATGCATTTTACCAAGAAGCATGAAATGTGGGTCCATGGAAAGTTGGAGGGAATAAAATCATGCCACTCTGTTCCTATATTCTATTCCAAACATTCAATTAATCACTCTTTAAAGGCAGGACACACTCATACGAAAACTTCACCACCAATTAATGAAGACAACTCATAAAACCTGTAAAAGGCTGAGGGGCAATATTTTTAGAGGCTTTTACATTATCCTTTATTCAGCGATATTTACAATATCCATCTTAAAATTTTGTGAATGATTCAGAATGCGAGGCATGATTTCCTCCCTTCTCCTTATACCCCAAGGCCCGGCTTCCTTCCCTTTGTACTAGTAGAGACCTGAGCACCGGGTGAAATCCCCTGGCGAGAGCTCCTCTTCCTCAGCTGCCTTCCCAACCTGGAAGCGCCAGCTAAAGGCAGCCTTGTGGAAGCAGCTAACCCCGGTGGGGCTTCCAACACAGGACGAGAGACGAGTCGAAATAAAGGTACAATGTAAAAAGTGCTGGAAATGTATTAATTCGCTCGGGAAGATTTAGATGAATTTCTTCACACTAAATTATTGTTATTAACCGACAAGTTATTTGGTCCATCAAGTGTACTTGCATTGCCACGGGTTTCTTAGCAACCCAAGTTCTGTTTCAGCGGGAAGTAGCCCAAGGAGAGGCTGGACTACCTAAGCAGAGCTCGTGGGAACAGCTCCAAAATGTATCTGTCAGAGAATTATAAAGTTACCCAATAGAGGCTCCAGAGACTCGCCTGCCATCCTATTTCATTCTTGGCTTTTTAAGAAGCAGGCTTCCTGAAATGTCCCTGAGCAGACTCTTTGCCAACCAAGAGGGCAGCAGTGCAGACCTAACCCTTGGAGCTGCAAGTCTCAGGAGCTACATTTTCTCATTAAGGATTTTATTCCCTTTAAAAGCACCGTGATGGAGCTTGAAAAACGGCTTTCCTTTAAGAGCTTGTTTCACAGCCTGATGTGCTTTGTGGAATAATGGCCACAGAATTTAGGTTCAACTGGCAGTTATCCTAAAGGGCGCCAATATCAAGTGTTCAGAACGTTTGGAATTTTCGGCTGAAAATCAAGTGGCCCCCTTAGTGAATTTCACTTCTCAGTAAGTGGATAGAGGAATGTTTCCAAAAAAAGGGGAGAGGTGGGTCTAGACAATACTATATAGAAAGTGAACACACATTCACATCCTTTATCAGGTATGTGTGAGTAGATATTTATATGTCCTAAGTCATCTCATTCTCATGCTAGGAATATGATATTTTAAAGTAAAATTTGAGAAACAGGCAGATTATATATGTCCAGAAATTTATAGGAATTTTTACTAAGCTCATAGTTTATAATAATAAGCACGTAATTAGAAGACTGCCTACTAACAAAAACCTTACTACAAAAAAATCATAATGATCTCTCCTATATTGAGGTAGAATAGTAAATAAGTTTGTGTTTAAATATAAATGAGTTCTGCATTGCAGGTCAAAGCTTTTTGTCACAATGAAATGAAGTTTCTTTCATTTATGAACATATAGATTCAATAACTATCAGAAGCAATGGACTATTCTGTCTTACACTGCTCTAGTCCCAGGGGATAATGCATATAAATTAGGTAGAGATAGGAAAAAAGGCATAAGATTTTGTATAGCTTTTGTCCAGAGGCAGTGAATTATTTACTGTGACTCTTCTAGGCAAAATCTCTAATTTCCACCAAACCACCTTTCCCCACTCTGGTCTGATCATAAGATGGGAAAGATACTTATAGGACTCACCTGTGAGTAATTGCCAAGAGAATTTCCTGGAGTGCCTTCCTGCAGGGTATAAAATCAGTCTTCTGAGAAGCAGGGTGGTGGAGCAGTTACACATCAGGCTTAGAGTCACCAGGTGGGCAGTAGAAAACGGCCATGCACACCACAAGAGAAGCCTAAGGTTTTCGACTTCTGGAACTAGGTATAGTCTCAGAAACTCACAGGGGCACTTCCCCCCTGGCCTATGAGTTGACATGGACTTGATGGCAGTGAGTTGGGTTTTGGCTTGAGAAACGAGGGGTATTGATCTTATTACCAGCAAGAACCAGGAAGGAAATGGGTCCTTTGGACCTGAGTTCCCCTGAGAGCTGAATATTCTGGATCCAAACAGCTATACCATCAGAGGAATAGCGACCAAACTTGAACCAGAGCATGCAACAGATTTATGGACTTCCCAACCCATATAGCAAGTAAAGATGAATAGTTTTGTGCAAAAAGCCGATTTAGGGAGTGAGGTACCTCTGGGCACTTAATTCGGGAAGTTGGGCTTGCTGACCTAAGGGAGTGGAGTTGAGTGTCTTTGGGATAAGACTTAGTGAGGCACCTGTAGGCACTTAATTGAGGGAGCAGGGTTTGCCGACCCATGGAGCTTAAACTGAAGGCCTTCAAGTTGAGACTTAAAGCAAAGTGATATGTCTTTTGGGGATTTGTAGGCAGACATAAAAATTTTGTAACATGTCCCAATAAACACCTCACTCCTGAGCAGTTCTCACTGGTATTACAATTTAACTGGCTTAATAAACCTCTTCATCATGAATTTTGGCTGTGAGTTCTGTGTAAGCATTGCATTTGAGTCTGGGAGTAAATTATAGAGCATTAATTAAGTCAGTAGATGTATATCTTATAAAGCATCGTGATGTCTTATATGTATTTGCTAGTATTATATCCAGGAAGAAATATAGAATTCCCAGCTGCCAGTAACCCAAATAGAATCAGTGTTGTGAGACAGGATGCCCACAGACTCATTTTAAGTAGAACAGAGGTTGGTTGGTCATCTCAGAGACTCATTTATCATCAGAACCCACCTGACTTGAACTTGCTTGAAGGTAAAGAGTACCAAGAATTGCTGTCAGCTATTTACAGTTCTTTTGAATAAGCATCTATTCCATATTAGAATTGTTCAAGTGCTGTCATAGGATATTACGTAACATAATATAGTTGTTTTTTTCCCAGTTGTCCTTTAGTATGTTCTGACTTATGCTGAGCCCCTGTGAGTCACTGCTGTGCTGCCTATAATTTCACATAAGGATTGTTTTCAGAAGTAGTCTACTAGACCTTTATTCTAAGACACCACTGGGTAATTTGAACTGCTAACCTTTCCATGCAGCTAAATGCATTAACCAATTGCATCACCTGTGTACTGGAGCCCTGGTGATGCTGTCTGTTGGGATTCTAACTGAAAGGTCAGTGGTTTAAACAGGTTCCTCACATGTGAGAGAAAGAGCTGTCAACTTCTCTTGTGATTTACAACCTTGAAATCAATAGATAGGGTCACTATGAGTTGGAATCAAGTCAATGGCCATGGCTGTTTATGGACTCATAACATAAAACATATGTGTAATATAGTTATTATTGGCAAAGGGAAATCTCTGAATTTGGGGATACATCTTCTCTAAAGGACTTTTGAGAATTACCAAAGGCCCTAGATCCTTTCAATGTAGTTATTTTGGGGGGTTGGTAAACTGAAGCATTGAGAGATGAACATTTCTCTAAAGCAAGGGTGGGAAAACATTTTTCTGATAATGGCTATTTGGATGCTTGTACCATCATTTGCGGGCCCTACAGAATTATCAAATTAAAAAACTAGCATTCTATATTTGGTCAAACTGTTAACTCCCTCTTTAATGTGATGGCAAGTACTGTTTCTCTTAGAAAAGTGTGTGATGTTAGCTGATATAAACTAATTAGAAGGTCTTATACAGCCCACAGGAGTCCTGGTTGCACAGTGGTTATGAGTTTTGAAACCTCTAGCCACTTTTCAGGAGAAAGATGGGGCTCTCTACTTCTGTAAAGATTTGTAATAAGACTTACAGAGTGGTTCTACTCTGTTCTATGGGGTTAATGTGGTAGCGAAGTGAAGGGGTGACTATTAAAAGTGAAGGGGTGGAGTTTAGTCTGTTAATCAGGTTGCAGCTTCATGACCTCATTTTGAGCCACTATGAAGATAAAGAGCTCATTTGAAGTGGGACACACACACACACACTTCCTGTGAGACATTCCTGTTGACAGGCCACATGGAGTTGTGTTGCTTGATGGAGACAGAGCCCTGGAGCTGAAGGAGCCACATGGAGACCCACATCAGTGCTGAGATGTTTCCACCACCACTGGATCGACAAGATTTTCTACCCACTGGCCAATGCTATTTCTGAATTTGGCATCATTGCAAGGCTATGTGAGTCTAAAGAGGAATTTATGGACCCGTATAAGTATATGGGATAATATTCAACTTATTGACTTGATCTGGACTGAGCTAGGATGTTTTCTTAATGTACAATTACTCTTTGATATGAAGTTCTCTCTTATACACATGAGTGTCTTATGAATTTGTTTCATTAGTCAACTGAGTCTAACACATTTACTTTGAGTTAGCATCTCTTGGTGGCAATGCATTTTATTCAGTCCTAAGGCCAAATAGTCCCCACTCCTTCTACAAGGTTGTTGATTACAGTTATAACTTAAATTTAGGCAATTTGACACCAAAGTCAGTGAATGAACATTGATATGAAATGTAGAAATAAACGTTTCACAAAATAATGGAAAATCTACATGTAAGAATAAGAAGATATTTTATGAACAAGCAAAAATATTTTCTAGTTTCTATTCTAATGTGTTGACAAGTAGCTTCCAGCACTAGAAAATAATGCTAGATAAAAGAAGAAATGGAAAATGTTGCCTTCTCTGTGACAATGGCTGAGAATCCCAGTTTGTCAAAGAAGAAAGAGTTACCAGTCCCCAGAATCTGGTGTCAGATTAATGAAGAAGCCACAAGTAGCTGCTACAAGGAAAGAGACAGCAGCAAGCAGGAGATCCCTTAGCCCACAAGCATTGAGAATTTCTGCTTCCTTCTCCGGATCAGTTTGTAGCTTGTGTATGAGTCATAAGTTGCTTTCCACTGGAGTCCCTTCCTCTTGTTTTTCCCTGATGAGTGAACAGACGTGGCTTACACATGTAAATGTCACAATCTGTGAAGGAGTTTAGTGGGGGAAAAGAGCAACAGCCTCGCGAGTGCTGTGTATTCATCTCAATAGCATCTTTTCGGAAAGACTGATGTCAAGTTGTCTTTAGTGTTTAAAAATATTGTGCAAATATGTTTCAAAACTGTTTAAAGAGTAGATATTGATATTTTCAACAACAAAGGAAAGAGAGGCATGCAACTTTTTGCTTGAAGAACAAAGGGTCTCAAAAACAAACAGAGGAAAGATCTAGGAAGCAAAGCTATGGATACAGGTATAAGCATAAGTGTGTACATATGTAAATACATTAATTCATAAAATTCATGGCATTGGCCTATATATGTAAATTTATGTGGCAATATATTGAGAAAGTGGATGGGCTTTGAGCATATGTTCACGACCTCCCTCAATGCAAGAAAACTTTGTTCTAACAACCCGGCATTCTGGATGCTCACCCTCCTGACATGATTGCTGAAGGCAAAATGGGTGTGTCAGGAAAAGTGGTGAGGAAACCTGATGGTGGCCAGCTATCAAAAGATATAGTGTCTGGGGTCTTAAAGGCTTGAAGGTAAACAAGTAGTCATCTAGTAGAGAAGCAACAAGCCTATATGGAGAAGTACACCAGCCTGTGTGATTATGAGGGGTCAACGGAATCTGGTAATAGGCATCAGAAGACCCAGAACAACAGCAAAAACGATAATGTTGAGAATAAAGGTGGTCAGAGTGGATACCCAAAATCCATTTGTAAGCAATAGACATCCCCTCACAAAAAGGTAACAAGGAAGGATGGGTCAGCCAGGGCAGGCTATAGCAAAGATGAAACATATAATATTCTTCTGGTTCTTTGAGGCTTCCTCACCCCCCATTACCATGACCCCAGTCTTATCTTTCAGTTCTGGCTAGACCGGAGCAAGTTCACTGCCACAGATAAGAGCTCAGGACACAGGGAATGCAGGTCAGATAAACCTATCTGGAACAGAAAGGGGAGTAACAATACCAGGAGAATAAGGGGAGGTGGAGAGAGGAAGGGAGGAAGGGGGAACAGATAGCAATGATTGACACATAATTCCACCCCACCTCCCGCAAATTCACCTAGGGGGATGAAAAATATAAATGTTGATGAAGGGAGACAGTGTTTGGTGTAAGATATGAAAACAATAATTTATCAAGGGGTAACAAGAGTGGAGGAGGGAGTGAAAAAAGAGGCGCTGATACAAAGGACTCAAATGGAAAATAAATATTTAGAAAATGATGATGGCAACATATCTACAAATATTCTTGATACAATTGGTGTATGGTGTGGTATAAGAGCTGTAAGAGTCCCCAATGAAATTAAAGAAAAAAAGAAAAAGGCCCGAAAGATATATAAGCAGATGCTGAATCCAATGAAAGAAGCTGAGAAAGATATCAAAATAAAGCTGATATTAGTATGCATGAAAGAAATGTGTGTTTCAATGAGTTATATTATGTATCTAGGAGAAACTAAGCTAATAACTCTACTAGAAAAAAGATAATTGAGTCTGCCTAGTCTCTGAACTAAATGCTGGCCATTGTAGAATGGATTGCTTAATGCACCATGTAGATCAGTATCCAATTTATTCTGTGATTCTCCGGATCCTGATATGGGATTAGCAGAGAAGATTCTTAAAACTATACAAAGAGAGTTACTGAACTGCATGGTGTTTTGTTTTCCTGCATGTTATCCCTGTGTAACAGTAGTAGCCGATAACCCTTGTGGTGTCCTTAGGGCACTGACACATGGCGATAGCCTCACTGGTCGCTGGAAATGTAAAGTTGTTTGTTCAGAGGTCAAGAAACACTACTAAAGCAAACTTCCTTAACCCAGAGGTAACGCTGGAGCTAATTTATAAGGTGGCCACTGAAACAGCAACTGAAAGTAACTTCAGAGAGATTGAAACTTTCCTTACTCTTTACTCATATAAAGTGCCCTTCTCCAGAGAACTCTGATAGAGTTCGTAACAGCAAGTTCTTACAAGGCTTACAAATCAGCTCAATAGGCTTGTTTTAATCACTATAAAAATGAAGCATACTTGCGGAGATCAGACTGCCAATTATTTTATCTGAAATTTCTTTCTGAAAAATTACTTTATAAACTACTAAAGCCCAACCTAGAACTGATTACACTACAGCAGTGTGTTCATTTGATGATCATTAGTGGCCAGGAAACATTATTGGAAAGTGAAAAATATATCTTGTATGTACGATAAACCTAACACATGTGTCAAAAGCTTTGACCAAACAGACACAAAGTGGCTTCAGTCGTTTCTGATAAAGGATCTATTTACACTAGAGATCCCTTAAATTACCTCTCAAGAAGAAACTCAATGTCCTTTTGTCTGATAAACAAAGACAGAATACATTGGAAAATATAGAATATAGGTATCCTGTCTGTTTAATATCCACCAAGTATAGCACAGCTCTCATGGTTTCATCTACTTCAAATGTAGAGTCTCTTTTTTGTTAATAGGGATTCCACTTTCTTTTCCCCTTTTGTGTGTATGTGTGTGGGGTAAGAGAGACAGGACAGGAAATTCATGTGACTTTCATGCCAACAAATCCTGCTTTGAGGAAAGGGACATAATTTTTTTGGTTTTTTTTGGGGGGGGCATCACTGCCCTCTGGTGGAAGTGGGAGCCCTAGCCTTGCTCCTGGGGAGCTGCTGCTGGATTTGAACCGCCAAGATAGTGGGTCACAGTCCCGCACTCAACCACTACACCACCGGGGCTCGGCCTGAGAGGGACATAATTTATACTCATTTTCATTACCTAGTACTGCTGGAAGAGTAATGTCACAAGTGAATGGCTTCAACTAACAGAGAAATGTTTTCTCTCACGGTTGAAAAGCAGAAAACAGTCTCACTACCATTGAGTCCATTCCCACTCTGTAAGATAAAGCAGACCTATCTCTGTGGGATTCATACAGCAATAGAAAGCCTCACCTTTTTCTCCACGAGTGGTTGATGGTTTGGAACTGCTGACTGTGGTTAGCAGTCAGATGCTTAACCCACTATATCAACGAGTCCTTGGGAGAAGACTTTCTCTCTGTTGACTGTCATTGAATGTGCTTATTTCATCTACGTTTCTGCTCCTGGAGAATTTTAATATTAATTGTCTCTCTCTTTTCACATTACTGCTTCCTAACTTGCTAGTTTACATCAATCTTATATTCTCAAATGAAGTTGACTCAAAACACACCCCATATGAATCTTGTCTATTAAAATGATAAGGACAAACCATGGCTAAACGAGATTATACTATTTTTTTGGACCATAAGATGCACTTTTTTCTTAAAAAGCGGGGGGAGAATGAGGGTGCATCTTATGGTATGAAGGTGTGGTATCCCAGAATATTTTAGTAAGCTGGTACTATTTTGGTTCAGAATATTTTTTCTTGTTTTCCTGCACTAAAACCTGGGTGTGTTTTATGGTCAGGTGGGTCTTATGGTCCTAAAAAATATGGTAATAGCCACAGGCACAGATCTCAGAATTTATAACAGTTATTTTAGGGGTAAACAATTCAATCCATACCAGCCAGTAAAACAGAATCACAATGCAAGATTCAAGGAGAGGTACATAAACCACTGACTTCAAAGCCAGACAGATCCTTTTGAAAATAATTAACAAGAGAAGATAATTTGATAACTCTGGAGTTAATAGCATCTACATGGTGAAAATCCACCTAAGAATGAAACCAACATAGGGAAAAATAGAATTGAGAAGTGGAAATTTGGAGGAAAGGCTGACCCTGTATGATAATACTGTGTCATTATAGCTCTTTCTGATGCTGGTTCTCCTACCTTTGCATTGTTCTGTTGCATGAACTAATAATAGCCTCTTGTGTACTATTAATTACTATTATTTTAAGCAGGTGTGTAATTGGGATACTGTCATTTAAATTTAAAGGCAAATTTACAGAAATTAGTACTTGCAGAGAGAGCAAAATCCAAATTTTTGAATTGACTGTGTCAAAATGGGATATAGGAAGCTGAAAAGTTGTTCAGCTCAAGGAGATAATTGATTTTATTATTATGCATTAACAAAGTAACTAGTTCTAACAATGTCATGGAAGTGGTGTTTGTCCTCCTCTGATATTACAAGGGGCAATAAGAAGCAACTCAATACAAGCCGAATGCCAATTCCTTTGAGGCTGAGGTCAGACAGATCGCTATTCTTTTTTGCTTTTTCAGTACTGGCATCAACTATATTATCCCTCAGCAATCTCTACTTGTCTCCTCGTTCAATATTTCTTTGCCCTACCCACACAGAACACACAAATGATATGGTTATGGATCTCAATCAGGATGTTTATATGTCGGTTATTTTTCAGGATCACAAATGGTCAGGACACAGTTTTTCCTTAGGACTGCCACTTCTCAGCCTCACTCTAGTTCTTTGTCTCTCAGCCACATGATCCCTTCACCTCTGCTCTGCCCACACCTAATCCGTTTATTGTTACTAATAAGGACATATCACTGAGTCATAAGGCTCAGTCTGAAGAAAATAATATCTAGCTCTGCAGGTGAGAAAATTTATTCACCAATTAGGCTCTGGGAAAAAACTCAGTCCACAAGCAAATCTGCTTGAAGGAACTCAGTTTCACTCGCTCTGTGACCTGGGAAGCGCACTGACCTGTCTTGTGCTCTGATTCTTGATTCTTGATTCTTAAATCTCTGCAATTCCTTCGATGTCATAATGTTCTGTCCCTGGATCCAGGAGGTTCAATATGTACCGGTCTAGAAGTCCAAATACCCGATTCCTCTCCTGGATCTTTTTTCATTAATAGTTGTGATGTTCATCTCATCCTCTTGCTGTAATGGTTCATTCTATATCCAAGAGAATTGTAAAATTGACAAATCCCATAGTAGAGTTCCAAGTTCTGAAAATCACAATTAGCAGTTAACAACCACTCACCACAAAATCATGTAATTCTATTAGCATCTTTCCACACCTTTCCTTATTCAGACCCATCAGGGAAATAGGAAATACATGGTCCTACCCAGTTGTTTAGGAGTTACCAAAACTATGGCGAGGAGAGTCAGATCAAGTAGTTCATGGACTCAAACTGGGTAAGCTTTCCCTTACAAATATTCGTATTTGGTTATAAGTCCATTGTTGCTAGAATTTTAGATTTCTGGATATAAAAATGCCAACAGGAAGGAGACAGACTATTCAGAGAGCAGCCAGGTGGTGATGATGCATACAAGTTTCCTCTAGTTCCTGAGGTCTCCCTACTCCCCAACCATAATGATCCCAACTCTACCTTGCACATCTGGATGGACTGGAGAAGGTACACTAGTGGAGAGGGGGGCTGGAGATATGGGAAAATCAGCATGGATGAGCCCCCTCCAAGCGGTGATTAGAATGGAACTACTGGATGGGTGGAGAGAAGATGGGATAGAGACGGAACCAGCTGCAAGTATCTACATATGACCAATCTAGAGGACGGCCATGGGGGAGTGGGCTGAGGGAGGTGTTGGGCAGGGTAACATATGACAGAATAATAATTATTTATAAAGTATTGAGAGTGGATGGGAGAGAGAGAGCAGAGGAACAGGGGATGGGTTGGAGGAACCGACACCAGGGGCTGGGGGAAAGGGCAGCTGTTTGGAGAATGATGACGGCAGCGGACATGCAAGGGTTCTTGTCACAGTATGTTTATTTATGTATTGTAAAAATTATGTACGATCCCCCAATAAAATGATTTTTAATTTTAAAAAAAGTTCATAGAAAAAAATGCCAATAAGAAAGCTAATTTGGGGCTGAGCCCCAGTGGCGTAGTGGTTATGCGCGGGCCTGCAGCCCACTGGGATGGAGGTTCGATTCCAGCTCCACAGAGCAAAGGCTGGGCCTCTTACTCCCACCACCTGAGGGCAGTGATGCCCCCTCTAAAAAAAAAAAGAAAGTAATTTGGTTTTTTTCTGTTTGTTTTATGTCCTTAAAGAAAAAGATATTGGCTGAACCCAGTGGTGTAGTGGTTGTGTGCGGGACTGCAGCCCACTGGGTTGGAGGTTCAAATCCAACAGCAAGGCTGGGCCTCCCACAACCCCACAGAGGGCAGTGATGCCCCAAACACAAACAAACAAACAAAAAGGTATGGCCAAGTAAAGTATGCCTGAAAGCAGGAACGTGGAAAAACTATTCTTTTAAATTTTGTATTCTATCATCTATCTGTCATTTCTTTACACTTAGTTGCTGCTATGAATCTATAGTAATGAAGAAAGAAGAGTTTGATAAATGACAGTTAAATAAATTAATAGGCTAGAAAAGAGACTAATTAGAGATTGATTCTCCACCAAGATACACCCAGAAATTCAATGCAGAATAAAAAGTACATTTCAAGAAATATTCTGGAGAAATGGGATAAATGTATGCGAAAAATAGTTATTACAACCTCCAGGGTGAGTAGATTATTTAATGTGACTCTTATAGCCACAGTCTCTAACTTTCAGCAAATGATATTTCTCCACATGGGTCTGGTGAGAGGTGGGGGAAGGTACTGAAAGGATTTATCCGTGAGTAATTGAATAGGATTCTCTGGAGTGTTCTCCTGCTGTGTATAAAATGAGCCCTCTGAGAAGAAGGAAAAAGGATCTCATTACCTGCAGGAGCCAGGAATGAAGAGCATCCTCTGGACTCAAGATCCCCGCGCAACGAACCTCCTGGTTCCAGGTGGCAACTGTGCCATCACAGGGGCATCACCAGAACCAGGATCCAGAGTATGAGACAGAGTGATGGACTTATATAACCCAAGGAATAAGTAAAGGAGTAGGAGACTTTTGTGTAGGAAACAGATTTTCAGAGTGAGGTGACTCTGGCCCTTAAGTGGGGAAGTTGTGTTTGCTGAGCCATGGAGCTTGAGCTGAATGCCTTTGTGTTGCAGCTTACAGAAGAGTGGTATGCCCCTTTGGTCATTGATTAGTAGACCTGAAACTTTGAAAGATGTCCTGACAAACAACTACCCTGAGCATCTCTTATGGGTATTACAACTTATTAGCCTCCTTAATGAACATTTATGTCATGAATTCTGTGAGGCTTTGCATAGCCCTCATTATGGATATTAAAACCTAAAGGTAGGGCTAAGCTCTGGTGATGTAGTGGTTGTGCACGGGACTGCGGCCAACTAGCTTGGGGGTTCAAATCCAGCAGCAGCTTTCCAGAAGCAAGGCTGGCCTCCCACTCCCACAGAGGGCAGTGATCCCCACAAAAAAAACCCCTAAAGGTAAATTATAGAGACTTAAGTCAATGAACAACTTGAATAACAAACAAACATCAAAGAATACTGAAATGTTAACTTGTAAATGACTGCAAGCTTAAATCTTAAACTAAATAGGTAACAGTTCTAGAAAAATGATATATGAATACCTCCTAGAACTTTAAAAATATGAAGATTCTTAAGAGAATTTGAGACCAAAAAAAACCTGACCATATAATAAAGACAATATGATATACTTGTTTTTTTGTTAAGATTCTTTCTTCAAAGGACTATTAAAAAAAGTGGCAGGAGAAGAGTAGAAAAATATGTTTGTGTTGTACATATCTGTCATATGTATATACTTGTTCAAGCAGAGCTGACTTCAAAATATCCTAACTTCTGTAATAATAGCAAACATGAGAAGTTGTAAAGGGTGAGAAATGGTAAAATGCTTCATAAAAGAGCACATTCAAAGGGTCATTGAGCACCTATAAAGATATTTGACATTATTAATCACCAAAGAGATGCAGAATGTAAAGAACTGATAATATTAAATGTTGTAAGAGATGCAAAATAAATGGAACATTTTTAGTGAGAGTACATAATCACTGTGGAAGGCTGTTTAACATTCAACGATGTATACACATTTTGTTTCAACACATCCGTTCCAGTTCTCTCTAGGTATCATCACTTGTCCCACTTGCTTCCTGTGTTTTACTACTCCATATTTCTTAACCCTCTATATTTTGGATTTGAATAAATTCTATGCTTTTGATTCTTCCACAAAGGTGACTGAAAGTCCAGGCCTAAAGGGGGATGAAAGGCCAGAGTCTTTAGGCTTTTACCAGTTTCTATCTGACCAGTAAACCAGGTAGGTCACTTTTATGAGTTTGAAATTTGTTCTATAGTTTACTCCAATTCTATTGAAGACTTTCTTGTTAGGCAGAAACAGGAGTTACTTGTGTGGGCAAGTGGAACAATACCCTGAAGATGGTGAGCAAAAACCCCTAATAATGACCTTTCACACAGGGACGCAAGTGGCTAGCAGCTCCAGACAACATTGTTCCTAATTTCCCACCTTGCAAAACAGCCGAATCACAATGGAAAATTCCTCAACTGGTTTTACCGTAAGCCTGTGCTATAAAACCCTTCCCCATTCATTCTGGATGGCACAACATCTCTGGCTTTAACTAGGGACCTGTGAACCTCTCCCTGGAGCTCAGAAATGAAGCTTTAAAAATATTTTCTGTCTTTGTTCTTTTTCCCCCCTCAGTTGTCAAATTACTTTACCTTTGGTGCTGAAACTCAAGAGGAGTAGAGACGTTATGACAAGCCCCATCTACCCTTAGGTAGATGCTGTCCTGTCTCTCTCCTCCATTCTTTCTTACTTCAGACCAGGACTTCTCAACTACCATTCACCATATCTACAAGTAAAGTGCCTTACCCACTTATATTCTTGCTGTTTAGGCCCCAGTTCCTTACTGTGGGGTCCTTCATTAAGGGACTCAGTCCATTTAAAACCATGAGCTTATGTCAGATTCTCTCCTTCTGTTCCAAAGGACTGAGATTTGGGAACTCCTGGGTCTCTCTGTTCTTTCTGGGTCCCTCCTATCATACCAGAGACCCAGTTAGATACTCAGGATGCTATCTCACTGACTTTCTCTCACCCATGTCCAAGTTTGAAAGGTCATCATTGGGGGTCTCTTACCAAGAAACCTCTAGTATGGGAAACAAGAATTCCAAACCTGACCCTTCTAAAAACTCATGGTATCCCCAAGCTAACCTCTCAAACCTCAGCTTAATGCCAGACCTCCAGCCCAAACACCTAATGTTCTATTTCAATTCAGCTTGACCCCAATATAAACTAGAGTATGGGTCATAACAGCAGGAAACAGTACTTTTGATTTCAACATTTTGACTGATCTCAGTAACTCTTTTCAGCAAACTGGCAAGTGGCCTGAGGTCTCTGTGGTAGTCATCTAATCTGGTGTCAGTTTAAGGATTAAGAGTATAAGGGTGAAGTCTAGACTTGCAATCTGGAGATAGCCAATGAGAATTCTGTGTGGAGAAAGCCTTTGCCTGTGAATTCTAGGAAATCTGCTACTTCCTTCTTGGAAGCAGGAGATACCTCCCTTCCTTGGAGATGCTCTACTGACAAGACACATGGTTGAATCCCTGTGAGACATCCTGCAGGAGAAGCAACATGAACCTACCGTGATGCAACCAAGTCTCTGAAGCTGGGAAAGCCATGTGGAGACTTCTGCCAGCACTGAGATGCTCATAACACCACTGGATCCCAAGACTTTCTACCTGCTGGCTTGTGATCATTCTGCACTTGGCACCATTGCAATTGTTTCCTGAGTTTGAAGAGAACTTTTTAGATTGGTGTAAAACATATAGCATAATATCAGACTTATGACCCTGGACTGGACTGGGTTGGGATGTTTTCTTAAAGTGCAATTACCCTTTGTGTAAAACTCTCTCATATACATATGGTGTTTATGAATTGTCTACCCAGAATAACACAATCCCCTATGTCTATCCCTCTCTCTGTAGTACCTGTCACCCTGTTCAGGTTCTCTTAACCCAACACTTTCTTAATCAGAAACATCTGTCAGCTCAGACAGACCCACCACTCTCCAATCAGATACCTAGCATTATCCCACCCCCTTTGTCTTTTTCTGAAACCCCTGACTTCTTGTCTGTGCATCCAGTAAGACCTTCTCCGTATCCTGAACACCCTTATTATCACTTATTATCGCCCCCCTTATTATCACCCCCCTCGACCACCCCTTTGGCTTTCAGGCAACCCTCCACTCCAACGCCTCAGCCCTTTCCATTGTCATTGTACCCTATTAATCACCACACTCACTCGCACAAATCCCTCTTCTGCTGTGTGTTAGAAGTCTCAGGCACTGAAGATGTCATCCGTGTCCATGTTCCCTTTTCTCTCACTGATTTGTACCAAACTGAAAGGCACTAAGTTTCCTTTTTCAATGATCCCACCACCTACATCAAAGAGTTTTCCTGTTTGCCTCAAATCTATGATCTTTCATGGTGTAATATTTTGGTATTCCTATCACCCACTCTCACCTCAAATGAAAGAAAACATCTTTTTACCACTGTTTAACACCATGAAGTCCATGTTCACCTAATCAACCCTACTGTGCCTTTGGGCAATGAAGCAGTCCCTATAAAAGACCTAGACTGGATTTA